>LNAU01000230.1:0-12454 GCA_001630575.1 Pseudogymnoascus sp. 04NY16 | reverse complement strand
GAGAGGTGCCGGAGGGGGCGGTGGATTATAGGAATTTGGGTGTTCCGAGGGATGGGGTTTGGAGGTATGGAAGGGTGGTGGAGGGTGCGAAGATGGGGGCGAAGGTTGGAAGGAGGATGGTAAAGGATGCGAATGAGAGGGGGAGAGGGAGGACGGTGGAGACGCAAGGGGGGTTGGTTGCTGTGCTGAGGGCGGCGTGGGAGGCGGCGGAGAGAGAGAACCATGAATAAGGGTTATTATTTTTTTTAGAGGAGGGCTTGGGCTTGGGATTGAGATTGGAGTTGCATAAATAGATGGGGATCTGGGCGGTTATCTGCATTACACGGAAGGGAGGCACGACTTTCGGAATTTATTATACAGAGCGGGTTCGCGGGTGGGAAGGAGCCGCGGCGAAAGGGGATAAACGGCACACACACAATTGCTAGGTTATTAGAAAGTCGATAAATGAGCTTGATTTACTAGGGTATCGTTATTATTCCGCGGGTACCTTTTTTTAAGGTTGAGTTTTGAGTCTTGTGTGAGACCAGCGCCGCCTGTTGCGAGGACCGATCGCCGGGGCCAGCCGAGGCTATGCATGGGGCCGTGAGAACCGGTTGTGGAGCGAGGCTATGATTGATTGAGAGGTATGGAGCTGTGGTGATGTGGAGGAGGGGGCTTGGCTGGTGGTGGTTTTGGTGGTATCGTGGCTTGCTTTGGTGGAGTGTTAATTGTAGCTGTACAGTTATTATAATTCATACAATAGGAGTTGGAGACAAGAAGACATGAGTGTACTGTAAGTGGCATATCGCATTCAAATAAAAGGCCTGCTATCAATACAATTTAATCCAACAAACACCCCCCTTCTTTTCCTCCTATCATCATCATATCTAACCATCTAGATCTCCAACGTAACCTTCTGTCCCTTAACCCTCCCAATAACCTGACTAGGCGCATACTTAGGGATAACCTCATCATCATGCAACATCTCAAACTCCTCAGTAGCATCCTTCCCCATGAAATTCATAATCGCCTGCGGTCCACCGGGGTGCTCATCAAGCCAATCAGAGAGATCCATCACGACGCCCTTGACGACGACCCAGAGGTCGCCCTTGGTGTTGTGCTTAGCCACCTCCTCGAGGGTGTACTCCTTCTCTGGGATGGAGAATTTCGCTGGTGCGGCAGCGGCGGCGGGGGCGGGGGCAGCAGCGGCTTGAGCGGATGCAACAGGCGCGCCGGCACCGGATGCGCCGTCCCAGGTGACGGAGACGCGGCCGGGCTGCGAGGGGTCAATGTGCAGGGAGATCTGACCAAGACGCTGGTTTGCGCCTCCAGCGCTCTTGAGAGCCTGCTGGAAAAGGTAGTTGGCAGCGGTATCACCAGCGACGCGACCGTAGACGACGCAGCCGAGGAGGGAAGAACCACCGAGGCGGTTAGCGCCGTGGACGCCACCGGCGAGCTCACCGCAGGCGTAGAGGCCCTCGAAGGGCTTGCCCTCGGAGTTGAGGATCTGGGCCTGGTCGTTGATCTCGATTCCGCCCATGGTGAAGTGGAGGACGGGCTCCATGACGGAGACGTAGAAGTAGTCGTCTACGTTTACGGGGCCGTTGTGGAAGAACTTCTTGCCGTAAGGGTCCTTGTCCTTGCCGTCGGCGATGGAGTTATAGGCGGTGAAGGTGCTCTGGAGGTGCTGGGGGGTGCAGCCGATTTCCTTGGCGAGCTCCTCGCCGGTCATCTTCTTCATGAGGCCGCGGCCGGCGTAGTGGCGGGTGTGGAAGTCGAGGACGTTGGAGGCTTTGGAGTTGAGAACGAGGCGGACGGGGAACTTGCCCTTCTCCTTCTCCTTCCACATCTCGCCGGAGACGTAATCGCGGTGGCCGAGCTCGTCGCAGAAGCGGTTGCCGTCGCCGTTGAGGAGGAGGCCACCTTCGCCGCGGAGGGCCTCGGCGGCGAGGAACTTCCACTTTGAGTTGGGGTCCTTGGGGTCGACCAGGCCGGTGGGGTGGACCTGGACCTTGTCCATGTCGATGCCGTTGCCGCCGATGGCCATGACCATCTTCTGTCCGTCACCGGTGGCGTGCACGCCGTTGGTGGAGGAGAGGTTGAAGGTGTCGGGCCTGTGCTTCTTGAGAAGGGAGGTCTCGGTGAAATCGGCGGCGTAGCCACCGGTCGCGAGGACGACGGGGCCGTCGAGCACGGCGGGCTTGCCCTCGAACTCGTATGTGACACCGGTGATCTTGTTGCCCTCCTTGTTGATGGAGGTTACGCGGGCCTTCTTGATGATTTGGACGCGCTCGGGCTCCTTCTCGGCGAGCTCCTCGAGGCGAACCATCAGGGCGTAGGTGATGGCCATGCCGGGGAACTTGGCATCATGACCTCTGTGAGTTCTTGGCTGGGAGTGTCCTCTGTGTTGGATGTTAGTGAGATGTCACATGCTAATATGAGGCTGAGAATACGGACCCAAGACGGGAGACGAGGGTCAGGTCCAGGTTGAACTCGTCTTGCAGCCACTCGACAGCCGAAGCGGACTTGTATGTGAGGACCTTGATGAGATCTGGCCTGGCATTATCTCTCGCGGACTTGAGGGTATCATTGTAGAAGGTCTTGACGGAATCTGGGATATTCTGGTCGACCTGTGTCCTGGTGAGGGCACCGTTGATGCCCGAAGTGGCCTGCGGGGAGGAATTAGTAACTTGGCACGAGGTTAATTGAAGCAATAGAACTTACCTTTGTCGAGTTTCCACCGAAGAAGCCCTGCTTATCGAGGACAACGACGTTTCCACCGTTGAGGTAGATGGTATGCGCGGCACTGAGACCGGACACTGTAATGACATCAGCGGGAGCTCAAAGCCGAGCCGAGCGGAGATGTTGTAAAGGAATCACTTACGTCCTCCGCCAACGACAATGATTCTTGGTGCCATTGTTGTGATTTTGGGTATAATGTACGAGTAAGAAGAAAATGGGAAATGGGTATGATATTTGGGAGGTGGAGGGGAAAAGAGAGTCAAGAGGAATGTGGATGGGTTTTGTTCTCCCGACCTACCTCTCTTCCCCCACAAGCGTTTGGGTATCTCCACCGTGGGACTACCGAGGCACTCCATAAGTTCCCTCCCCCACTGGGGTAAGCGCGGCTGGGGGGGGCGAATGGCCGTGCCGATTTCTGTCAGCAGATCAGGTGACTAGCCGGACGCAGCAAGAGAGCAGGTATATACACATGTTATACATGGTTTAATGGTCTACATATCTACAGTACACAATAATACAGCTAATAAGCCACATGCAAACGGTTAATGGTAAAATAAATTTTGTATATTCATTTGCCGTTATTTTGCATGATATTTATAATATTTCTTTCATCGGTGTACACTCACCCTGACTTGCTCATACTATGCAAGCCTTTTATGCCTTCGGGGTATTCTTTCCCAGGCCTACACCCACCCTCACCCGCCAACGCCCACCTAACCTAACGCCCACCTCTCACCCTCACCCACCCTACACCCACCTTTACACCCACCTACCACATAATCGTACGAGTAATAGGTGCCCATAATAGTGTCCATAATAGTGTCCATAATAGTGACATTGCCCCCTCCCACAATTTGCGGGGACGCCAAGTATCACGCATGTGAAGAAAGAGCGAAATGTTGGAGAAGGAAGAAAAAGACCAGAGCCCGCACCTCCCCGCACACGTTACTCCTTGGTTACCCCTTACACCCCTGCTTGCCTTCGGTCGCACTTGTCCCTTGTCCCACAAGTATCAAAGAAGTACACATACTACACATTAACTACCCCGTACTAGTAGTCTCAACGCACTCACCAGTATTTTGCTCCCAACCAATCTCCGGCTCCCCCATTTTCTCCAGGTTTGGTGGTGGAGTTTGGCAGGAGGGAGCACGCACCGGCAAGCACCACCGGACACCACACCACCTTGAATCGCACATCATGTATCGGTGTTAGGTACCACCGCCTGCTACCGTTACCACCAGCCTCATACAGCCATGCAGCACAACACAACACAACCGCAGCTGGCATGTGAAAGGAGGCTCATTAATGTATGTGTAATGTAACATCTGAGAATCATGTATGATATTTGAAGTCATCCATCATAAGCTGCAGCAGAGTGATTGCAACAGTTATATTATATTATCGCGTTTGTCGCATATCTCGCAAGTCCTTCCATTTGCAGTCATTCAGACGAGCTCCGTTCAGACACTTGGAGTCAGCTACGTCAAGTCAGTATTTGGGAATCATGAATGATACTTAGGCGCCCATTCTGCAACAAGATGATTTCAACAATTATAGTTCAATAATTCTATCTTATTGTCGCCCTTTCAAATCTTGCATTCCCTTCCCCAGCCATTCAGCCATCCAGCCATTCACTCCCGCTGAGTCAGTTACGTCACGTCAGTATTCGTATCGTACAAATTGATATCGCCGCGATTATTCCCACGCCCAAAGCCCGCCAAATATTCTCCCAAACGCCAGAACCAGATACACCCCATATTGCCAGTCGTATAATTCATCGTCACATTCCTTCGCGAGCCTTTACGCGTAGTTTCGTGCACCCTTCAAGATCCAGACTTGCCCATTTGCCACCTTGCTCGCAACGCTTGTAACTTCGATGTTGCCTGGCTGAACCTGTTGAGGATGATAGTCAGTTGATGCCCTGCTGGATAACGGTATCTCGCTGCCTTGACTTACAATCCTCTTGCCATCCTTCGTCTCCCACCACACCTCAGTGCCCCCAAGAGTCTTCATCTTGGCTCCCTCTGGCCATGGGCTTTCAGGCACAATATGCTCTTCGACAAACTGCCTAAGGTTGGCATGGGCCCTGTCTTCTCCAGGCTTCCCTTCATATGCGTCTGCACCCAATCTGTTGTAGTCCTCGTTTGACTCCCATGGCTTTCGGGGCAGCCCGGTAATAGCGCTATTCAAAGGTGCAAGGACCGTGGTATTTTGTTGCCCGTCGGACAGACGCTTACTGATAGCCTCAATATCCCGTGTGAATCCAGCGAAAATATTGATAGAGCGATCGCGACCAAGCACGTCGCAGAGGATGACAGAACCGCCTTCTGGCGGGGTTGAGGCGGACGGATCCGACGCCGCTGGAGGCATCACCGGCCCGATATTGTCCATGAAAGGATTCTGTACGTATTTTGCAGAAACAGAGTATATCGAAATAGCTCCAATAAGTAGTGTAAGGGCTCCTGTCGACCGCATTTCGTTGTTGTCAAGTTGGTTGAGTATCGAAGAGGCCTTGGTGATCGATCCACACGTACCCGGAATCATAACTCCGATATGGGAAGAGTATGACGACGTTTCGGCTCGCTTAGTCTCCGCCCGCGAGGCTGCGAAACTCTCTTCCCCAGCGTCAGGGCAGACTATTCGGAAATAGGGTAGGGAAGGAAAACAGCCGCGTCGACATCTCTCTGTAAATTATTTGTATGATTAAGACATAAACTTTGCTATAATAAACTGTACCCAGAGTCCAAAGCACTAATTTACGGTTCTCAGAGACCCTCAAACGTGTATTTGCGTCACAGGTACTCTCCGGGGAGGCTGCGGTTTGCACGACTTGCACCACGCTAAGAGCGGTATTTTCCGCTGGCCAGCGGGTTTGAGATCTCCCTACTCAAGAGACAACCCTCACCGGGAACTCAAGCTTCAAAAGAATCATCATACAACAGACTCCTTTAAGGCCATGGTTCTCACTGCATGAGCGCCATCGGCATATCTTAGATCTTTTACCGGGTTTGCTCAGGCACCTCCGATCGATCGCTGCGAAGTAGTCTCTTCGGCTCAGCATTCACGATACAAAAATCAGGTCTCCTGACGCAACAGTGAGCCGCTGATTCACTCAGGGAGAACACTTCAGTGTCTCTTATATTGCGTCGGCAGTATCTCTTCCGACTCTCTATAAGTTATCAACTGCTCATGCTCAACATTCGCTGACATGAACAACCAACCACCACAACCCCCCTCGGGGCTCGACCGCGAGCGGGAGCTCGAAGAACAGCATCTGCGCGAGCAGCAGCATATCATGAGGCAACAAGAGGAGATGGCGCAGCGTCGCGACCACGAGGACCGCGAAAGACATCGTCGGGATCAACAACAACAACAACAATACCAATCGGTGCCTCAACACCAGAACAACACCGGCACGATCCCAATCCATCAGCCGGTCGCATCGCGTCTCGCCGGCGCCATCCACAGTCCCGGTGGGCTTCTCGCCAACCATAACGGCTCATCTCAGCCTGGTCCATTGGGTGCGCCGACGGGTCCTGGGAATGCGTTCGGCGGTCCTTTGCACGCCGAGGCAAACCGATCAATCCAGCCGCACAATCAGCAGCAGAATCCCGCGGCCCAGCAGCAACATCAGATCTTTGGACCAAATATCATAAATCACGTCGTTGGGCAGGCGGCTCCTATCGGAGTCAATCAGGCCGCTGCGCCTGGGTTTGGAGGCCCCCTCCAGCCTGAAGCTGCTGCTCGCTCGATGCAGCAGATGCCGTTTGGAGGCCCTGGCGGAGCTGCGCATCCTGCACAGGGTGCCCCGGCGTTGGGACAGGGACAGCAGCCGATTTTAAATGTGAGTTTCCTTTGTTACAAACAGCGACAATTATCAGCTCCAAAGTCTATCGCGTTTTGGCGTTTGCGTGGAGCTGTAGTGGCTACATGGTGGCCTTTCGTCATGACTCCGATCGCCCAGACACTGTCCCGCTTCATGGGGCAACAATCGCCATAATTACTGCAGCAGACACTGACATTATATTCTTCAGGACGCGTTAAGTTACCTTGATCAAGTCAAGGTTCAATTCGTCGACCAGCCGGATGTATACAATAGGTTTCTCGATATCATGAAAGATTTTAAGAGCCAAGCGTAAGTCTTCTCGCCAACCCCACCAACGCCCCCTCGGCCTCCATTTCATAGCTAACATCATGGAAAACAGTATCGACACTCCTGGCGTCATCAACCGAGTATCGGATCTGTTTGCAGGGCATCCGAACCTTATCCAAGGATTCAATACTTTCCTGCCACCGGGGTACCGAATTGAATGCGGCGCTGGCAACGACCCAAATACCATCCGTGTAACGACACCCATGGGGACAACCGTCCAGTCCATCACTGGAGCTGGCCGTGCCCTTCCTGATGGGCCCCAGGCCGGTGCCAACGGCGGATACTACCCAGCACAAAGAGGAAATGGCAATAACTGGCAACAACCACAACACTCCATCGAGAGTCCTGAAGCAGTGTTCAGCCCACAAGCTCGCAACGGCGTGCCACCGTATGCCCAAGCCCAGGCGCCGAATGCCGTGTACGAATCGCAGCAGGCGGCTGTGAATGCTCATCAGCAAGAACAGCGGGGTGTATCTCAGCTTCAGAGTGCCATTGCAACTGCCACTGGCCACCCTGTCGCGAGGAACGCATTGACTCCTACGCCAACTGCTCAAGGTGCTGGCATGAACGGGGCTGCAGCCCAGCAGCCTGGTGTCGAAAAGCGTGGCCCTGTCGAATTCAACCACGCAATAAGCTATGTGAACAAGATCAAGGTTTGTACCGCCCAGTGTCTTTGAGAGTATAGTTGCTAATAGTGTGCAGAACCGCTTCCAAGATAAGCCAGAGATATATAAGCAATTTCTTGAGATTTTACAGACATATCAACGGGAGTCGAAGCCAATCCAAGACGTCTATGCTCAAGTCACTACACTGTTCGGCACTGCGCCTGACCTTCTAGAGGACTTCAAGCAGTTCTTGCCTGAGTCTGCTGCTCAGGCTAAGGCTGCCGCTGCAAAGGCTGCTGAGGACGCCGCAGCCATTGGCCTTGCTGGGGTGTCGCAGGCACCACAGCCTCTTCACGTTGCTCGTGGCGAACAGAAGTTGCCTCCCGTCGGGAATTTCTTGCCTCCAAGCACCAGCAAAGAGGGTAAGAAGCGGCCACGTCCGCCGAATGCACCAGCGCCGGTCCCGATGGGTGCTTTGGGAGACGCAGCCGCTAGCCGGGCGTCTATTGGGCAAGCAGGGAGTGCAAACAAAGTAAGTTGTATTCTAGCGAATTCACTGCCCGCTTAAGCTTTATAACTAACAAAACTCCACCCACAGAGAATGAAGACCTCGCACGGTACAAGAATGGTTGAAGGTGGACCTGCTGTATCTCCAACACTTACTCCTCAAAAACCCCAGCCCATGTCGCCACTCATGTCGACTGCTACGCAACAATCTGAGGTTGCCTTCTTCGATAAGGTGAAGAAGTATCTGAGCAACAAACAGATCTTTGCTGAGTTCTTGAAACTCTGCAACCTCTTTTCACAAGACCTCATTGATAAGAACGTGCTCGTGCACAAGGTCAGCAACTTCATTGGCCAGAATGCTGAGTTGATGGACTTCTTCAAGCGCTTCGTCAACTATAGCGGACCTGAGGAGGTTATTGAGAACCGCCCCAGAGCTCCAACTGGGAAGGTATCTTTGAGCAACTGCCGTGGCCTAGGGCCTAGCTATCGTCTGCTCCCCAAACGGGAGCGCCTCAAGGCATGCAGCGGTCGTGATGAGATGTGCTACTCTGTTCTTAACGATGACTGGGCATCCCATCCAACTTGGGCGTCTGAGGATTCTGGATTTGTTGCTCATCGCAAGAATCATTTTGAAGAGGGACTCCACAGAATTGAGGAGGAGCGACACGACTATGACTTCAACATTGAAGCGAACGCCAAGGTCATCCAACTGCTTGAACCTATTGCTCACCAGATTCTCAACCTTCAAGCACATGAGATGCCCACTTTCAGGATGCCGTCTGGATTCGGTGGACAGAGCCAGTCGATCTACAAGAGAATCTTCAAGAAGATTTACGGGACTGAGAAGGGCAATGAGGTCGCTGCAGACTTGTTCAAGGATCCGATCGCAGTGGTTCCAGTTGTCCTTGCTCGTCTTAAGCAGAAGGATGAGGAGTGGAGATTCACCCAGCGTGAGTGGGACAAGGTTTGGCACGTCCAGACACAGGCCATGTACCTCAAGAGTCTCGACCACATGGGTATTTCCGTGAAGGGAGCCGACAAGAAGCTCCTGGCTCCTAGAGCCATGACTGAGCTTATCCGCAACAAGCATGAGGAGCAGAAGCGCCAACGAAGCCTGACATCCAACGTCCCGCGCTACCAGTTCCTGTACACTCTGGATGACGACGATGTAATCATCGATGTTGTCCGGTTTGCCATTCTCTACGTCATGAACGCAAACCAGCATAGTCCTGCTGAAAGAGATAGGATCGCGGATTTCTTGGAAGATTTCGTTCCTACTTTCTTTGGCATCTCTGTTGACACCGTTCGTGACCGCGTCAAGGATATCTCGAGAGGCTCACCAGATGAGGAAATGGAGGACACGACCCCCGCGGAACTGTCCAACGGCCGCAGCAGCCGCCGCGCAAATGGCAAGACGGACCACACCCTTCTCCGTGGCGTTCTCGAGCGCGGCAGAAACGGTACCAGAGGCCGTGGCCAGAAGGAGAGCAGCATTGCCTCTGGAAGCAAGGAATCGACTCCCGATACTGGGTCGATTGCCGAGGACGAGGAAACTGCGGGAGACCCTATGGATGAGTCTGGTTCTGGCGAGGCCCAGAATGAGCGCTGGTTAGGCCGTCCCCCGAGTGCCGCGGCACTTCAAGGCGCACCGCTTGAGGCGTCTGATTTCGAGTTGAAGGCCGATCAGCCGTTCTATCGCGAGTGGTATAGCTTGTATGCCAACCAGACGATCTTCCAGTTCTTCAGCATCTTTGAGGTGCTGTATCGTCGCTTGAAGGCTCTTAAGGATGGCGAGGCGGCTGTCACGGAGGAGGTGCGCCGGATCAAGGCTCCCAAGCCCGCGAAGGAGATCGGGCTGCTTGAGGAGCGCAATGATTGGTTTTCTCAGGATTCTTCTGAGACTTACTACAATCGGGCTCTTATGGTTATGGAGGAGTTTGTGCTTGGCGATGTTGAGGAGGTCAAATACCAGGACTTCCTTCGTACCTATTACCTCCAGAGGGGATGGGCGCTGTACACTATCAGTGATCTCCTGAAGAACATTTGCCGATACGCTACTACTTGTTCTTCGACCGACAGCAAGGAGAAGACGCCATTGATCATCAACAGCTTCTTGACCAACCGCACTAAGGACGAGACGACCTTCAACCAGGAGATTGACCTTCGCAAGAAGGTTGAGAAGATCGTCGGAGATGCTGACATGTACCTCATCAGATACGTACGTATTATTATAAACTAACCTGACCTCTTAACAACAAGCTAACCCCCCACAGTCCCCCAAACGCCGCCAGGCCACAACCCAACTCATCACCAAAGACGAATCCACCTTCGACCTCACCGACATGGAGCGCAAAGATCGCTGGAAATACTACACCTCCTCCTTCGTACGCATCGAGCCCACCGAAGGCGTCCCCCTCGACCGCATCCGCCGCTCCGTCCTAACACGCAACCTCTCCCCCCACGAAACCGACTCCGACTCCGGCCTGCTCTCTCAATCGCGCAAGCCCCTCCTCTGGGCCGAAGACCTGACTCTCCGCATCTGCGTCAACACGTATCGCCTCACCTACAAGACGGGCACGTCGGAGTGGTTCGTGTATTCGGATGGCGTGCAGGATGAGGTGGCGGCGCGGCAGACGACGGAGAAGCGCAATCAGAGGTTTAGGGAGAAGTTTGAGATGAATAGTAGGTGGATGGAGAATAAGAGCCAGCAGGAGGTGCAGAAGACGAATGAGGACTTTAAGAAGTGGATTAGTGAGGGCCCGGCTGCTGCGGAGTGAGCGAGCGGAGCTAAGGGTTCGAGTTGGTCTATTTATTGGGTTTTCGTGGATCTGTGTAAGCTTCATAAGGCGTTTGCGGATTCTTTTATGCGGGTTGGGATGATATACGATGGGCTGGCTGTATGGAGGCTTCTTTGTATACTTGAGGGAGGCCAAAAGGCAAAATGGGGAAGACATCGATCGGACTGCGTCAAGCCTCTTTTCCCACCTTGAGGCATCGAGGGTTTGAACAAACTACTGGCGCTTCCCTGTGTTTCTGGGTACGGACGGACGGTGGTGTCTCCAAAGAATCAGGACGAGGCGTTTTTTTCTCTTTCTAACAGTTTTTGTTAACTCGCTTCTTCCTTCACACGAATGGTTTTGTTGTTGTCGGTTACTTTTTGTTTTTTGTTTTTGCTGCTTAATAAGGAGAGCTACTGTTTGTTTAGACTACAAGTTGCGGGGTTCTCTTTTTGCTTGCTCTCTACATAGTATCAGATAGTTTTTCACAGGAATTGAGGTGGTTTCGATTCATCACGGTGTGTGTCCGTAGTCTACTACTCTAATCATGTGATAATTCCCCTTGTGACCCTGGGCTGAGTATGCCGAAGAGGTTGGATTAATGGCCGCGCTGTGGCCTTGTTTAGCTTGGCCCGTCAGGCTTTCTCCTGTGTAGTTCTTCTAGAAGGTCTTACTTCCTGCCCCTGCTCTTCCTAAGGCTTCATGATGTGATGCACGGCGCTTCCGTGATATTAGCCACAGCCCCAACGTCTTCAATGTGGCTGGAGGGCGACGATGACGACTCCCTCATCATCTGAGACCATCCTGCCCCGACCCTCAAGGCTCTACGACATGCTCCACGGCGCCTCGGCGATGTTAGCCACCCCCAACATCATCAAAGTGGCTGCGATGAGTAGCAACACCCTCGTCATGACTCCACAGCGCTTCCCCCGGCCGTCCTTCCTTCCCCCGACCCCAGGCTCTACGATCTCCTGATCTGACGCACAGCGCTTCGCGACGCTATCCCCAGCCCCCACCCTCAACGGCCTCAACGGGGATTGGAAGTGCCAACATACACCCTCGTCAACATCTGCACAGCGCTTCCATCAAATCCAACTCCAACGTTCTCACCGGGGCACGATCATGTGGGTGGCGAATGCACGGCGCTTCCCCGCCATTAGCCCCAACACCCACCCATCCATCAACCAGGGNCGACGCTATCCCCAGCCCCCACCCTCAACGGCCTCAACGGGGATTGGAAGTGCCAACATACACCCTCGTCAACATCTGCACAGCGCTTCCATCAAATCCAACTCCAACGTTCTCACCGGGGCACGATCATGTGGGTGGCGAATGCACGGCGCTTCCCCGCCATTAGCCCCAACACCCACCCATCCATCAACCAGGGCATCGCGTCGGTCCCGCTGCACGGCGCTTCCATCAGTTGGCACCACCACCACCACCACCACCACCACCACCACCACCAACGTCCGGACAAATCCAAAAACAGGGGAGGAACCTCATCGGTCCGCTGCACGGCGTCCTGGGCAACGGCGATTGATCTGAGACCCTCCTCCTGCACGGCGCTTGCTTGCCCGCTCCTTCGCTAGCTAGCTAGATACTTGGTGTTGGTGCTCTTAGTTCACACCCCAGCACCACCGGCTCTAGAGAGGCGTTCCTGGGCGGATTGCGCTTCAAGGGCTGCTGCGCGG
>LNAU01000228.1:0-25057 GCA_001630575.1 Pseudogymnoascus sp. 04NY16 | reverse complement strand
GTACCTTTTCTTAAAGGTGCCCTCATTAACTAAGCTACCTATAATCTCTACGTCCATTTCCTGCTGCTAATTAGCTATAAGCTATTTTACCCTATTACTCTCCCTTATAGCATATAGGTTGCATGTTTTAGCTGTAATAGGCAGGTTCTATACTATGCTTCCTGTTTATGTATATAGTAGATCGTTCATTTAAGAACTAGATGTCTGTTGTAAGTTGTTTCTAGAAGGAAAGTATCTTTAATACTTCTAACGTTCCTTCCTTAGAACGAAATTTATCTAGTCTTAGCGTCTTATATGCCTCTAGTTGCCATCTATTATTAGTGAAGAATGGTAAGACTTTTGTTACCTCTAATAGTAATGAATTATATGTAAACTCTACTAAATGTAGGTACTAAACCTAGTTGTCCTATTTAGTATTAACGTAGCTTTGTAAATACGTCTCTAACGTCTAGTTAGTTCGTTCTGTTTATCTATCTATCTATAGATGAAAGGCTATAGATAGCTTATAGTTTGTCCTAAGCTACGCTATGACTGTCTACTAGAATTTAGACGTAAAGAGCTTGTCTCTATCTGAAATTATTTCGTCTAGTAGTCTATATGCTATAACAATGACTTTTAGAAAGATATAAGCTAATGCCTTTACGTCTAATGCTTCTATAAACGGCGTGAAGTAGGCTTCCTTCGTAAGTTAGTAGTTAGAGACTATAATAGAGTCTATAACAAATCTTGTTATTAGTTCTTTTAATGGTGGTAACTTAATAATGAAGTTAATTGCTATTAAGGACTATGCTTATCCTAGTGTTAGTAGTGACTTTAAGAGTCCATATGGTGCATGTCTATTTGCTTTTGACTTCTAGTAAATGTTGCATCCTAGTACAATTGTCTCTACTTACTTCCTTAACCCTAGGAAGTAGTAGTGCTATATGATTCGTTTAAAGGTTCATGTTACTCCCTAATGACTATGTGCTAGTAACGAGTATTGTTCTTACACTAGTAGGCGTCTCATTTAACTTAGGACATACACTAATCCTTTAAATTAGATCAACCCTTATTTGTTAATAGAGAAGTTTCCTTTAACCTTATTTAATGTTTACTTTGCTATTTCATCTATTACGTAAGCGTTCTTAAGTCTCTACTCTAGTTCTATGTCTTCTACGATGGCAATTATAGCTAGTAGTTTATTGTATTATATTCCTATGTCTATTTTCTTTAATATTACTCTAGGTCTTTCCTCCTTTAGGCTAATGTAGTTAGTCCTTCTGCTAAGAGCATCTACTCTTACATTCTTAGAGCCCTTATAATAGGTTATTATGAAGTTGTAGGCTATAAGGGTTTCTACCTAGCAGACTTGTCTATAGTTTAAAACCTTAGTTGTAGTAAAGTATATGAGGTTCTTATAATCTGTCTACACTTGTATAGTATAGGTGGATCCCTTAAGATATACTTACTACTACTTAAAGGCAACGACAATAGCTAGTAGCTCCTTGTTATAGATGTTATAGTTAAGCTCTATAGGTGATAGTTTCCTAGAGTAGTACGTGATTAGTTTGAACTTACCGTCCTTACCTAGCTGATTTAGACATGCTCTAATTATGAAATTAGAAGCGTCCGTTTTAAGGACGATCTTCTTTATAGGGTTAAATGTAACAAGGATAGGTGCCTCTATAAACTTTGTCTTAAGTTCCTAAAAGGCAGCCCCTGCCTAGTCTATCCATTTAAACGCAAGATCTTTCCTAGTAAGCTCTATAAGTAGTTAAGCTACCTTAGAATATCCTATAATAAACTAACAGTAGAAGTTAGCAAAGCCTAAAAAGGCTTGTACTTCCTTAACTATAGTTGGTGTTAGCCATTCTAATACTACTATGACCTTTACTTAGTCTATCTTAATGCTGTGCGTTCTAATAATGTAACCTAAGAACTTAACTTAGCTCTTATAGAACTTATACTTTTCTAGCTTTAACAGTAGGTTGTATCCCTTTAGCTTCTAGAGGACAAGTTTAACATGCTAAACATGTTCATCCCTGTTTACTAAGTATACTAGTATATTGTCTAAGTAAACGATCGTGAATATGTCTAGATATTCGTATAAAGCATCATTCATTAAGCGTTACATAGATGTAGGGGCGTTAGTTAGCCTAAAGGGCATGACTTGATATTTAAATAGGCTATAGTAGGTGTAGAATGCTGTTTTCCACTCCTTGCCATTAGCTATCTAGATTAGGTTGTACATGCCATGTAGATCTAGCTTAGTAAAGATCTTAGCTCCTTAGAATCTATCATGTAACTCGTTAATTAACAGTAAGGTGTATTAATCCTTTATCGTTATGTTGTTTAATGCTTAATAGTCCACACATGGTTGTTTACTCCTATCCTTCTTAGGAACCTATAACATTAGGCTCCCTATAGGAGATTTAGATAGTCTAATAAATCCTTTCTTAAGGTTATTGTTAATGTATTCTTTTAGTAGTTTTTGTTCGTCTGCTAACATCTAGTATATTAGTCTAAACAGCAGACTCTTTCCTTTTTCTAAAGGTATTACATAATCCTATAGTTAGTACTTAGGAAGCGCCTTGTTCTTAGGGCCTTCCTAGAATAGTTGCTTGTATTCCTTATACTCTACTAGTATACTTGTTGGTAAGGGTGCCTAGGCTAGGTCACTAGGCTTAGTAGAGGTTGTACACACCTCACGTTAGCCCTAAGAGGGTTTCTCTTATTATAGCGTGTCCGTTTGTTGTTTATATGCATACTAGCTCATTATAATTCTCTCGTTCTACTAGTTAATCTAGGGATTGTGTTTCCTAAGCCATAGCATACTAAGGATACATGCATAATTGTCTATATATATAATGTTAAATTAGATCGTTTCCTTATGTCTACATAGCATGACCATTTCTAATAGGACCGTCTTATAGGTTACTATTCCTTTGTTAGTTAAGATAGGTTCTCTATCTACAACTATTAATAGGTAAGGGTTAGTTTTTAATTACATCTTAAAACCTTAAGTGTCTGCTACTTTCTTTATTATAAAGTTGCCTATTACTCCTAAGTTAATCATTGCTTAGAGGTGTTGCTGTTATACCTTAGCAACTACATATAGCTATATGCTGCCTTCTATAGTATATAGCTGTTTCGTACTAGGCCTCTTCTTGTTGCTTACTAGTAGCCTACTGTTAAGGACTCCTAGTTTTTTAACTTATTAGAGGGAGAATAGTATTTGTTGTCCCCTATTAGTAGTCCTAATAAGGGCAGTCCTTCTTGTCTTGCTGCCTCTCTTAGTAGGTGTAGGTATTTCTTATATACCTACTTACTTTTTATAGGTAATTCTCCTTTAGACTAACTACGTCTAAGGGCATGAACCTGTTCTACGTCTTAGAAGTGTATCTTAGGTGAAGATTAAGGGAATAACTAATGCTAGTGTTTCTTTCTCTAGTAGAGTTTATAGTCGTCTTTACTATAGTACTCCTAGTAGACATATACATGCTAGGGATGATTAGTCTCTGTTACATCTACCCTTACTAATTCCTATTATCCTTTTACCCATTTACTGTCTTCCCTTAGAGGTGTAGTAAACGTCTCTAATTGTTCCCTAGCTCTCTATTCTAGTTAGGTAGTAGGTCTTGTGTTTTCCTATTAAATCATGTCTTTAGCTTTCTCGTTGTACTTCTTTAGGGCCCTCTTTCTGTCCTAGTAGTAAAGTTTAACGCTCTTTACGCTCTTTAGTGTAGCTATATGCTTAACATCCGTTTATAGTCTTCCTACTTCTTTAACTAGGAAGTCTTCTACCTCTAATGTCGTTCTAAGCTATCTAAGCTCGTTAGTTAGTATGTCGTAGTATCTCTAGAGGTCGTCCTTATAGTCGTCTACCTTACATTCTAACAGGAGTCCCTATAATAGGTCTCTATAGATGCCCTTAAGCATAGGAATTCTCCTTAGGGCGCTAGGCTTACCTCGTTTGTCCTTAATCTTTAAGTAGGCGTGTTTTGCTATATGTTGTACTACGCTCTTATACTATAGACTCATTAGTTCCGTAGGTGTAAGCTCGTTAAAGGTTCCTTATTCTAAGATAGTAAGGGATTCTACCTCTAATTCCTTACTTAAGCTTTCATCTTCTAGGGTGCTATCGCCATTAATTCCCTAGTCCTGTTTGTTTATAAACGTGGCGTTTAACTACATTCCTAGGGCGTTATAGCCTCCTTGGCCTTACTAGGTAGCGTTAAGTTATTTACTAAATTTACGTCTACTATTTCCCTTCTTTAGCTATCTATAGTCTTAGGCTATGTAGCCTAGCTTGTTGTAGTTGAAGTAGAGTTGTTCCTTAACTTACTTGTCCTTTTTTAGGTTATAGGGTCGTCTAGGTTTAAACGTGGCATTAAGTTCCATTAGGTCTAACTAACGGTTATCTTATAGGTGTTGTTCCTATCGTCTGCCTTCGTTCCCTTAGTAGGGATAACTTTTCTTAGGTTTGTTATAGGTCTGTCGTTCCTTCTAGAATTCATATAGCTAATTGTTGATTTAGACTATATGCTTAATTAGCGTTACTATGTCCGTTAGTTGTTGCTCTAAACAGGTGTAAGGATGCCTCCTTACTTAGGTTAGTTATAGTCGTCACGTACTGCCCCTAAGACTTAGGGCAGTTATAGTTTAGTTGCAACTATAAGCCTTAGGCACATAGTATAAGGAAGCCTTAGGCAAATAGGGAGCTTGCTAAGTTAGAGTAGTTTTAGGTATTTTAAGGGAACAGCTATATAGGGTTACACCTTCATCTTTTTTATATCCTTTATAGTAGACCTATAGGATTATACTAACTTCTATTCAACTTATACTCCTATATGCAACCTCTTGTAATACAGTGCCCTACGTCCTTACATTATATAAAAAAGATCATGCCTACTAGGGACAGCTGTATGTAAATAATATCCCATAACTAGAACGACTTAGGAGAACTGTTAAAACACCACTAACTGCAACTTAGTGACATTTTAAAGTAGAGACCTAACGACTCTAAATAGCCGTAACCCTAGAGAACTTACAGATAGCTAGTAGATTAGGGTTTGATCCTATAGAGCAAGCTAGTAAAGTCGCTAACGCGTTAGCGCTACATAGGATACAAGATCCTTAAGAACCCCCTTAAGCATAGAGGCAATTGTAAACAAGAGTATTAATAGCTATAAGCTACTAGAAGTCAAACTCTTTTGTATTAACACTAATATACCCCTAAACTAATATGAGGAAAATGACCTTAAACATCCCCCTAGACAATGATAGTTAACCGTTACAAATGTTAACGAGACAAACTATTACTATAGCTACGACTACTACACCTACTAAAGACATACTAGATCAAATGACAAATCTTAAGATCTAGATGTAAGAGATTAAGGAAATGATAGCCAACCTAGCAGCAACCTAGACTAGAATCCCGTCTACGCCACTAGTAGACACCCCTATACCTATAGTTGAAGTTATAGAGTAAAGAACTTCTCCTATGCAAAACACCCCTAAGACAGTTTAATTGCCGCCTCTTTAAAACACTCGTTCTCTGTTGATTCTAAGGATGTATTCTAAAGACCCCCTAAATTACTATAAGAAATCTACTATCTCTAAGAAGATTACGCTACTTAGTAATAGGATAGAACATACCTTTATGTAATAGAGCGCATCCATTTAGGACTGCCTTATAGTCAATAAGGACTACTATCCTATAGACGTCTCTAGAAGAGCGTTAATATAGGGAACTACAACAGGCCTAGTAAAGAAATACCTTAAACCCTAATACCTGTCTATAACATATAGGTTTTAGAGTGCTAACAAGATAATGGACCTATTAGGGTTATATTACCTTACTAGCAACGAAACGGAATAGGCCTAGAACCTCTTTAATGACCTATAAATAGAAGAGAAAGGATATATAAACGAAACCTTTATAGAGTTTAAAGCTTACTTCTAGAGCGCAGCTATTATAGGATAGGTCATAGAGTTGGAATGGTTTTAGTATATGTAGAACAAGTTAACCCCTTAATTCTATAGCCATGTAGCAGTTATTAAAAATCAATAGAGGGGGGACTACTATACTATGGTCTAAGAACTTACTACCTTTGATTAGGAGTAACGCTAGAACAACAAGTTAAGCTTCCTGTCTAAGAGTAGAGAGTTAAGCTTCTAAGCACCTACCTACCTAAGCTCATCTAGGTTCACGCCTGCTAAGCCTAGAAGGACCTAACTGCTAAGGCCTATAAGAAGCCCTCTAGTCTCCTTCTAGAGGACTCCTTTTATGCCTACTACCCCTAAGCTAGACATTATAGGCTACATCTAGACCGCCGTTCTAGCTACGTCTAGAAACTGCTTTAAGTGTAGAAAGCTAGGCCATTTCTAGGACAAATGCCTACTTAACCCCACTGTTAAGGAGATTAACTACGAAGCTCCTAAGGACAAAGAGTAGTAGGAGGAAGTAGTTGCCTACTAGTTAGATGCATCCCTAGAGGAAAACGACGAGGCCTAGGGAAAGGCTCCTTCCTAGGTCTATGTAAATGTAATCTATAAGGACTAGATTTATAAGAACTCTTAGGAGGCTCCTAATTTCTCGTTAATATAACCCTAAGTATAAACGGACTTAGGGTGTAAATAAAGTCACTTATAGACATAGGAGCAAATGGCTACCTCGTTATTAATAAGCCTTTTGTATAACAGCTATTAAAAGCACTCTAGAGCCCTATATGGAAACTACCCTACTCTATACCTATATGTGGATTTTAGCAAAATATCTAAAGCTACGTATTAGAGTATATTTGGTTACACTTAACAGTTAAAGGACGCTAAATATATAACTACCCCTTTATGCTCCTAGATCTTAGAGCGTAAGATGTGATAATTAGGAAGAAGCTTTTTAGCTACTTCTAAATCCTACTTAACTCTATAAAGAGCTAGCTAGTATAGCTAAAGGAGTACCTACCTACTCCTAGCTAGAGTAAGGAGATTACCTTGCCCTACTACTTACATGAACTGTCTATACGTCACCCTGCCTATTAATTAGATGCAAAACGGCAGGACGATGCCATTAACTATAACGATAGATGACGTAAGGGTAGACGCTCGATACTAATGAAAGTAATAACAGCCCATTATAACGCTATTATAGTCGCCCTACTAAGTATAGTACAAGATGAGGGACTGACTTACCTATACCCTAAAACCCTAACGCTATAGGCTTTGCCTATAGCAACCTATAAAGACGAACCCTCTATACGAGCTAAGGCAAATCCTCTAAGAAACGGACCATCTATATATAAGAGAAAAAACCATAGGAGGAGCAGAGTCGTTTCTCCTTCCTAACGCTAGACCCTGTTATGTAGCTTCATACTAGTCTAAATTTATAAGATTAGTGCAAACGCTTTCTACTATAAGATGATGTGAAGCGACTCTAAGTTCTTCATAATAAGCATCTATAAGATTGACTAGATCATCTAGGAGAGGGAAGCAGCTAAGGACGAAGAAACGCTCTACCTTATTTAAGACAAGCTTCTACATATACACTATAACTATTCTAATGTCTTTTTAAAGTTGGAATCTAATTAGCTTCCCCTACATTACATATACAATCATAGGATATAGCTAGAAGCCCCTTTACTAAACGCCTTCTTGCTACTATACTAACAAAGCACTAAAGAGCTTAAGGTGACTAAGCAATACCTATTAGAGAACCTTAAGAAGGGCTTTATAGCTAATAGTAATAGCCTGTTTACCTCCCCTATCTTGTTTATAAAGAAGGTAGACAGTAAACTAAGGTTCTACATTAATTAGTAGAAGCTAAACAGTTTAACCTATAACGACCCCTATCCTATCCTACGTATTAACGAACTACTAGGAAGGGTGTTAAAAGCGAAAATCTTTATAAAGCTAGACATTAGGCAAGCCTTCTATCGTATATAAATAGACCCTAACTCTAAAGAGTACACGACCTTCTAGACTTAATATAGATCCTATAAATGCAAAGTACTGCCGTTTAGTCTAACGAACAGCCCTATAACCTATTAGAGGTATATAAATGACGTTCTTATGTAATACTTAGATGACTTCTATACTGCCTACCTAAACGACATCCTAATCTACTCTAAGGACCCTATAGAACATATAGGCTATATACATAAGGTCCTCTAACAGCTTTAAGAAGTAGGACTATAAGCTGACATTAAGAAATGCAAGTTTAATGTTACCTAGACAAAGTATTTAGGCTATATCCTAACTACTACTAGTGTTAAAGCAGATCCTAAGAAGATTAAACCCCTCTAGAATTAGATCTAGCTAACAACTGTCACTAGCGTGAAGTCTTACCTTAGTTTCTACGGCTTCTACTGCTAATTTATTAGAAACTTTAGGAAAATAGCCAAGCCTCTTACTACTATCACTAGCCCCTTAGAACCGTTCCTATAGACTAATGAATGTAAGAACGCTTTTAAAGAAATGCACTAACAGCTTTTAGCTATGTAGGCGCTCTACTACTTTAACCCTAAATTGCCTATAAAGCTAGAAACAGACTCCTCTAACGGAGTCGTAGCTAGTGTTCTTTCTTAGGAACATCTAGATAAGCAATAGTATCCTATAAGCTTCTATAGTCATGTCCTATCTAGGCACGAGATTAATTAGGAGATCTATAACAAGGAACTGTTTGCTATTATAAAAGCGTTTGTAAAATAGAGGCTAGAATTAGCATTAGTATGCTACTAAATTAACGTTTACACTAATTACTAATTACTAGAATACTTTATGTCAACAAAGGTTCTTATAGCAAAGCAGGTTTAGTAGATGGAACTACTCTCTAACTTTAACTTCTACATTATGTATACAGCTAGCAAGAATAACTAGAAGGCTAATATTCTAAGCTAAAGAGACTAAGACCTAGTAATGTAGCAGAAAGTCAAACTAGATAGTAGAGTGAGGGTATTACTTAGCCTAAGCCGTCTACACCCCTACATTAACGCTAAACTAGCAGAGAACTATATAGTGTAACGCTAGGTCTTAAACTATAAGACTTATAGAGGTTTCGTTATGTTGGTTTACTTAACAGAGGAGGTAGGGGATTAGACACAAAGGCTTTTATAAAACACGTTATAGTATATAACAAATACTATATTAAGTTAAGCACAAAGCTCCTATCTAAGAACTATCTATCTACTTATATAGTAGCGTTATACTAAAGGGAATAGTTAGAATAGTAGACTCTCTAACTATTCTTACTATTCCTACTAATCTAATCACATGTACATCCTATAAGAGGTGCTATACTTATTATAGGTACCGATTCCCATAGGTGCCCTTCTAAGGAGGCACCTTGCTCTATATAGGTGCCTTTCCTAATAGGTACCTTTCTTTCGCTAGGTACCTTCTAAGAAAGGTACCTTTTCCTAGAGGTGCCCTCATTAACTAAGCTACCTATAATCTCTACGTCCATTTCCTGCTGCTAATTAGCTGTAAGCTATTTTACCTTATTATTCTATCTTGTAGCATATAGGTTACATGTTTCAGCTATAACATATAGCTTCTATAAATGCGTTAGACGTTAGGAATGTATAGATGCCCTTTAATCTAATAGAGGCATTATGCGTAGACAATAAGAGGTCGTTTAGCAAGACCTATGCAAAGCAACCCCTACCTAATAGGTTTGCTCTAAGCAACTAGCTTCTTATATATAAGGGTTGGTTGTGCGTAAACTAGTACACTAAGTTATGTACAAAACTCATCTAGGAAGCACACGATTAAGTATTAGTAGCCTACCCTAGTAGTAGGAAAACTTATTAGCTACTTGCCTAGAAGTATCATTAGGTTAGAATAGAAGCGGATTACCTCTAATATATGCGTAACTACGTAACGTGCTGACTTTCTTACACTAACGTCACAAAGTAGCAAGGTTTCTTACACCCCCTACTAGTACCTAAATACCCTATGTAACACCTAACGATGGACTTTAAGGAGTTCCTAAAGGATAAACACAGCTATAACAGCATCTTAGTGTTTATAGACTAACTTAGGAAGAGTTTGGTAACTATACTATGCTATAAGACTACTAACGCTAGATAGATGGCACAGTTGTTTATTAAATGGATATACTGATTTAGGCATACTCTAGAGTTGATTATTAGCGACTATAGACCCTAATTTATGTTGACTTTCTAGTAGGAGTTCTGCTAAATAATTAGTATAAAGGTTAAATTGTTAACAGCCTACTATAAGCAGACTAACAGACAGACGGAAATCATAAACTAGTATATAGACTAGAGACTAAGGCCTTTTGTATCCCATTACTAGGACAATTAGAGCAAGCTCATTCCCATTATAGACTACGTACAAATGACGCTGCCCTATGCATCTATTAGGATGACTCTCTACTAACTTAAGTATAGAACTGATCTATGTATAAGTTGGGATTAGAACACCCTAAAGGTTGTTAATCCCTAAGAAACTCTAAATTACAACGAAGCTAAAGTAGTAGCTACTTAAATGCATAACACATAGGCTATTATAAAGGGAAATATAGCTAAAGCATAGGAAGAGATGTCTAAGCACGTGAATTGACGCTAAAGAGCTGTTAATTAGGACGTAGGTGACAAGGTTTACTTATTAACTAAGAACTTAAGAAACTCTCGCCCTAGCTAGAAGTTAGGGCAACAATAGGTTAGACCCTATATAGTACTAGAACAAATCAGGCACTCCTTTTAATTAGACCTACTAAAGGGTTCCTAAATACATAATGTCTTCTTACTAGACGTACTTATTAAGGCCTTAAGCAATCTACTACCTAGTTAAGCAGCACCTAAGCTAAGCAGCAAAGTTATAGATGGCCTAGAGGAGTAGGAGGTTAAAAAGATACTTACTATAAGGATCTAGTAAAAACAACTTTAATACTAGGTATCCTAGGTTAGATACAATCTAGACCTAGAATGGTACCCTGCCTTAAACTTTAAGAACTCCCCCTATAAAATCTAGGAGTTNCTATAAGGATCTAGCGAAAACAACTTTAATACTAGGTATCCTAGGTTAGATACAATCTAGACCTAGAATGGTACCCTGCCTTAAACTTTAAGAACTCCCCCTATAAAATCTAGGAGTTCTACATAGAGTACCTAGACCTACTAGGACTACTATAGGACCTACCTAGCTAGATCACAGAATAGGAGATAGGCAAACTAAGCTACGATTACAAGAGGCATAGCAAAGTAGAGGAAAACAGCGTTGTTACTACTTACGACACTAAACTAAACACCCTCTAAGCTAGGGCACCCTTAGAGCTATAGCCCTTATAGAAGCCACCCTTCCTAAACGTCTTACTAGCATCGTAATAAGCAGCTACTACTATAAGAGACGAAGGGTTGAAGTGACCCTATGTGAAAGACTACACCTAAGTTCCCTCTAACATAGGGCCTACCCCCTACTCTCTATAGGAGGCCCTAACCCCATTCTCTACCTCCTTCTCCTTCTCCTTCTCTTTCCTATAGGGGGTAGGCGCTAGGACTAACTTTACAGTAGTGGCGACGATAGTAGTACCTACCTCTACTACGTTCACTACCTCCTTTAGGAGGCTAGGAACCTCTAACTACTCTGTCTAAAGACAGCATAGCAACGAACGAACAGCCTAACCTAGGTCAGCACTAATTCCCTACTAGGAAAGGAGATTCACTTACCTTAAGTCTTAAATCGAGAGACTTAAGGGCTGCGTGAGTTACGTAGGCCTCCTTATAGAGGTCCTAAGTCGCCTCGTCCTAGAACTTAAGGATAGAGGCAGCAGTAAGTAACAGGACATAGTTAGCCTTAAGGGTAGCGTTAACGACGTTAGTAGGGACGAGGGGGGTAGCTGCTTTAGCAGCAACAATGGCAGCAAACTTAGTCCCTAGGAACTAGGGCAGCTATTCCTACTAAGTCAACACTAAACAAACCTAAGAACAAGCTAAAAGCAAAACTAAAAAGCAATAGGAAACCTACTAGAACACATGTAGAATGCTATGAAGTGTAGTAATGGCACTTTAAGCTAGTTGAGGACTAGACACAAGTATAGGCTATAGCCCTATGGGAAATTGCCTAAAGGCAGTAGACGCATAGGACGTAGAAGGAATCTATAAAAGCCCTAGAGGGTATAGGAACCAGCATCTTTAAATTAGAAATCTATGATTCCCGTTAGCCTAGCCTAAGTTATCACTACTACGCTAGTGTAGTTCCTTAACCTACTAAATCGTTTAAAGTGGTTTTGTATCTAAAAACAATCAATTAGTATCCTTCTATACGTTTAGGAGGGGCTACTTACTAGTCTTAGAGGGGGGGTTTAGCGTTGTTGTTATAAAGAAAACAATAGGAAGTAGGCAAACCTCGATTTTATATTCTAGCTTATAACAAAGCTGTCTAAATTAGGTTTAGCGCGATCTATCTCTCCTTATATGAACAATCTAGAGTCTATAGCCCTAATTAGACTCGATTCGATACTAACCTAGACCCTTATATACAACTTACTGCCTTAAACAAAGAAACACCTACTCCTCTACCCTCCTTAGCGACGACTTAGGCTATAACACCTACAACTTACATAACAAACTAAACATAGAGTTCTACGTGCATGCTATAAGGACAAAGCACCCTCTAAAGGCAGGGGGTAGTATAAGGATGCCTCCTTACTTAGGTTAGTTATGGTCGTTACGTGCTGCCCCTAAGACTTAGGGTAGTTATAGTTTAGTTACAACTGTAAGCCTTAGGCACATAGCGTAAGGAAGCCTTAGGTAAATAGAGAGCTTGCTAAGTTAGAGTGGTTTTAGGTATTTTAAGGGAACAGCTATATAGGGTTACACCTTCATCTTTTTTGTATCCTTTATAGTAGACCTATAGGATTACACCGACTTATATCTAACTTACACTCCTATATGCAACTTCTTGTAATATAGTGCCCTATGTCCTTATAACGTTAGTAGTAGCTAATAAGTAAGTATAGTAGCATCCTAGCCTATCTAGTTGCTATATTACTAGAATTCTATAGAGTACGTAAGGGCGCTACTAGTCTGTTTAAGTATAAACAGATAGTCTTCTATAGTCTTAATTTCATTAATGTCTCTAAACATACATTAGATCTCCTTATAGAATCCCTTCTAGCTACTAAACATAGTTTAGGTAGCTACTATGCTCCTGTTAGTACTTTTATGTTAGAAATAGTCCTTAAGGAAGGGTTTAATCCATTAAAGGGCCTCTTCCTAAAGGTAGGACAAAGTCTATAGAGTATAGCTTTCCCTTATAGGGAACTTTTTATCGTTAAAGTGCTAGTATAGTTTAACCTATAGTAGGAATACTTTAAGTTCCTTTTAATTACTAGAATAAGTGTTAGGGAGCTTAATATATAAGGCCTCCCTAAGTTCTAATGTTATAGGTACGTTAGGCATCTCTTTATTCTTAGTTCTAGGCCTCTAAGACAAAGTAGGCATAGTAGGGGTCTTCCCTTTTAAACTAACAATAGATATGTTGCTTTATATATAAGCTAGTACCTTATAGAAGTAGTGCTTAAAGTGTAACGCTAGGTCTTAAACTATAAGACTTATAGAGGTTTTATTATGTTAGTTTACTTAATAGAGGAGGTAGGGGATTAGACATAAAGGCTTTTATAAAACATGTTATAGTATATAACAAAATACTATATTAAGTTAAGTATAAAGCTCTTATCTAAGAACTAACTATCTACTTATATAGAGGCGTTATGCTAAAGGGAATAGTTAGAATAGTAAACTCTGTTACTATTCTTACTATTCCTATTATTCTATTACATAGGGATCTTATAAGGAGGTGCCTATAAATAGTCTAGTACCTACTCTATCTAGTACCTAGTAATAGTTAGGTACCTAGAAAGAGTCTAGTACCTGCTCTATCTAGTACCTAGTAATTCTTAGGTGCCTAGGAATTCTCTAGTACCTATAGAAGTAGGTGCCTAAGAAAACTCTATTACCTAATGTTGACCCTGCCTTAAGGGCAGCCAACTCACTAACATGTTTATTACTACTATAACTAGTGTGTTAGCGAAAGTGCAGCTGTAAACGCTAGCTGTAACACTTAGGTTTAGAGTCGTTAAATTCACTAAATCCATCTTTGTTGATATCCTAGGGGGTACAATTAATTAAGGGTAACACTTCTGACTTAACTAAGTTAAACTCTTCTAGATACGTCGACATATTAATGCATTGTTAATATATTAGATGCATTTACGTTAATCGCATAAATGAATAAAAGACAAGTTTAAGCTGACCTTTAAGCTTAAGACGAGTTTCCACTTATACCCTCTAAGCTCAGAAAAATTACTAAGCGTCGGAAAATTAAAAGTGGAGAAAATCGGCAGCTTTGAGCTAACCCCGGCGCCCTGCCTCACGTGTATCCTCGCAGCGGTGGCGACGGCAGCGATAAAAGAGCGGAATTACGTATGGACGCCAGGGCTGACAATTGTAGAGGTTTATTGTGCTGTAAAAGCTTGTCGCGACAGAAGGTTTATCTCAATTAATGGAGAAAGCCGCCGATTTTGGCAGATATTGACCACTTTTTGCTCCCGCTTGAGAGGGTAAGGTTACATGACACATCCCCATCTCGTTATGGCTAGTTAGAGACCTGTCGAAACGGATAAACAAAGCTGGCTCCGTTACCTAGGGCTAAGCCACATTGTTGATCGTCGTTGATCGCTAATGATTAGCATCCGACTCAGGAAGGGCGCAGGACGGAGGCTCGGGCTGTGCCGCCGGCTAAGCCCCGCAAGCTTCGTTTACATGTGTGCAAGTCTGGACAAGCGCCTTACTGTAAACCGTCAACATGTTTATCCAGCCAACCCCCATCTTTCGCCCTCATTCTTCCAGATCCTTTGTACTGTGCCTCATCTGTACCAAAAGCAGACCAACCATGCCCACGGTAGCTATAGCACGGAGCCTGTTTAGACACTTCTGTCGTCTGTCTATTCGTCGATCCTTTCTCCCCTGATGTCTTGTTTTTGTACTGTACCTTAGGGTCGGCTCTGCGTCCCTTCCCGGCCTCCCCTTGCTTTTCCTTCCAACTGTTGGTAATATAGGGCCAACAGACACTATAATTAGCTGTCACTTTCCCCCCTTTTCCCCATTCATTTCTTCTCTCTTTCTTTACGACTTTCCAAATTACTGTTTCTTAGTCTTCCTCGTCTTGCTTAAGTCCAGCCTCACTGTCGTTCCAGGGTAGTCTTCATTCGTCACGTACCAACTCACCCAATTCGACCAACCCAACACCAGCAACCATGCGTTCTGCCGTCCTCCTCTCCGTCGCCTCAGCCCTCGTGGTCACCACCGTAAGTCACCACTCCCCTCCTCTATCTCGTCCAACCCAAACTAACCCTCCACCAGTCCGCCACCGACGCCCCAGACGTGACCGGCAACCCCTCGAACATCGGCTACACTGCCATCATCCCCTCTAGCGCCCCCATCAGCGGAGAAATCCTCATCTTCGCCCCCAACACCGGCAACGGCGCAACCGTGCAAGTCAACCTGCAAAACCTCCCCACCACCGGCGGCCCCTTCGCTTACCACATCCACGCCCTCCCCGTCAACTCGACCGGCTCCTGCGAATCCACAGGCGGCCACCTCGACCCCTACACCGGCACCACCCCCTGCAACACCCCCACCCCTGCCTCCTGCCAAGTCGGCGACCTTTCCGGGAAACACGGCACCGTCCCCTACTCCAGCCTTGTCACCAATTACGGCGACGCATATCTGAGTTTGGTCGCCGACACGCCCGCGTTCATCGGCAACAGGAGTTTCGTCGTGCATGACGCGAGTGGAGCAAGAATCGCCTGCGCAAACTTCGTGTTCCATAATGGAGGGGGCTACAGTGGACCAGGCAGCGGAGCAGGGAGTGCGGCGCCGACGGGGAGTGTGGGAGGAGGGAACTCGACGGGAGGGACTGCACCGAGTAAGACCGGTGCGGTGCCGTCGTTTACACCAATGGGGGCGGCGAGTGTGATGGGAGGTGCGGTGGGTGGTGTTTTGGGGATAGTGGCTGCAGTGGGTGCTGCGCTTTTGTAGTGGGGTGAGCGATGAAGGGGGGGTGGGGTTGGGGAGGCTAGTTTATATGGGAGAGGAAGTAAAAACATAGAGATCGAGGTAGACAAATAATGAAGGATCGTACTGCGAGCGCCTGGTGTGTCCGGAGGAAGAGTTCTTAGGAAAGCTTACGAAAAAGAGGGCACAAAACGAGAAGGCAAAGTAGCGATCCTCCCTATGTAGTTTTTAATTAACGGTCTACGGATGAGAAAAGCGATACATACTATAACGGCAAAAATTCCGGGGTTCGTTTAAAGGGATGGTGACGTTGGACGCCGCAATCACGAGAAACATGAAGGAGGCCTAACGAGAAGGCCATAAAGCTGTGGAGAGTTTAATAACACGGACGGCCCTGATCGACGAGCTACAACGGATACCAGATAAGAACATCGAACTTAGTTCTGAAAGCGAGGGTGTCGGTAGTAGAATCAAAAGAGTGTGGAAGAGGCTAATTTGGAAGCCAGAAGACATCGACCAGCTCGATGATCAGATTCGTCCGAGAAACGTCGTCCACAGCCCACCCACCTGTTAAACTCCCACAGAGCTATATACAGCAGTTATCCCAACTTGTACGTCCTATCGATGGCGTAGGATCCAGAAGCATGATCGAGCAAGGCACTAAGACGAACGTATTTCCTCGGAGAGACATCCCAAGGGTTATCAACTTAGCGCTTATATATACTACGAGCTTAGTTTACTGCATAGCACGGCTGGTCCTTCTTTCGATCGCAGTGTCTAGCTTGCGGTACATGCCCGATGCCGTTTACTACTCGACATGGACAAGATATATTCCGTCCATATCATAGATGATAGACGTTACAGTCATTCCCAACCAATTTGTTATTTCTCAAGCTATTGAGACTATCGCCGGGGCGTTACGCGCGGACGGGATGCCCGATTTTCTTGAGTCTATAGTCGTGTGTGCAATGTTCTTGGGTATGGTGGAGTATAAGGAGGACAGATGGATGAGACGCTTAAGGATTATAGGATTTTGAAGTTGTAGTAAAGTGGTAATATGATAACGATGATGAGGCCGATTCATTGCAGTTCATTTTATTTCAGTCGGGGAAGGCGCCACTTATAATGGAAAGCACGGCAAAGGGAACGATCGACACAAGGAAGGAACAGCCCCATAAACTAAGGAAGGAACGACCGCGTAAAAGGGGAAAGATCGGCCCCTTAACTGAGGAAAGAGCGACCGACTCGAGAAGGAAGGGAGGACCGCGTAAAAAATGGAAGGAGCGGCTCATTAACTACGGAAAGAACGAGCGACTAAAAGAAAGAACGACTGAATGAAAGCACGATTGAAGGGCAAGAACGACTGGAGGAAAGAACGATCAAGGGAAGAACGATAAAGGGAAAGAACGATCAAAAAAAGGACGATTAGGGGAAAGGATAACCAAAGAGGGAGGTAACGACTCGGGATGCACCTTCCATCCCCAGTTCAGTCGAAAAGTGCTCCTGGACAGAAAAGGCGCGACTGAGAAGCTGGAATACACACGTTGCCCAGGGAAGGTGCAGCTGCACAGCTCCTTCCTTGGGCAGTTTGAATCACCTATTCCTAAAAACCCCTATCTTATACTATTTTCACTATCTTGCCCAGCGAGCAGATCGAGCTTCTCCATTACAGTCTTTAAAAACTGAGAATAGTAACAGACACAGAGAGCATCAGCAGACACATCAAGACACCCGTCCCAGGAGACCGCATTCATATAATGATCTTTCTTCAATTAACCCCCAAAACAAATGAATCGCTACCACAAAAATGCCAATGATCTAATATACAAAATCTCAATCCAAACTCCATCCCCCCACTCACGACCCCTATATCCACCCCCACTCCCCAAGGTCATGATTCCCCCCCTTTCTAAAGTGTCATCTCTCTTAAAAAAAAATAAGAACATAGCAACGCGCTATATATTCTGTAAAGTGGGTATGTCAAAAATGAAAATGAAAATGAAAAAGATATGTCTAACACCGCTTTGTAAAGAGTCCGCCTTCCCTTCATCGGTGGTGGTGGCGTCAGTGCGACCCGCAGGACACACACACGCAGGGTATTTTGTAGTAATATAAATATCATAGATACAGCGTCGCCTCCGCGTCGCATCGCTTTTTGCCAAGCCATCGTCCATTATCACTTCCGACTCTGCACCGGCGTAACCGAATAATGACTACTTTCCATCCTCGTCAGCATCGCCGCGGACGTCAAATCTTGACTCTGCTCGAAACTGGGCCTGAGCTGATCCATCGACGCGCGAATACGATCATACGACGGCCTCGGGCGATCCATCGACATTCTCGGCGCGAGCGCCGGCTCGAGGCTCTGGCGGTGGTGGTGGGTGAAATCAGTGGCGTTGCTGCCGACGCGGCTGCGGCCGGTGGCGGTGACGGTGGTGGGGGCAACTGAGGGTGGGTAAATTGGCCTTAGGTCTTCGCTCAGGTAGTGGGTATGCTTACTCGGCTTTGCGACGATACCTGATGAACCAGTTGAGGATGAGGAGCCGGCGTCCTTGTCGGACTTGCCGAACTTGCTCTTGCCAGGCTTGGCTTCGGTGGTGGTAGGGGGATCGAGGTGGGCAAATTTGCCCATCAGGACTTGCTCGCGGATGACGTCGACGTCGTAGGGGAAGTAAGCCTTTTGAACGAATTTGATGCAGAAGCGGGGGAGGAGGGAGATGATGACTGAGAGGGCGGTGACGGCCCAGAAGGTGGCTTGGCCGAAGACTTGGGGCGCGGCTTCGTAGAAGAAGGAGGCTGAGGTGAAGGCCGAGTAGACGCCTGTCCAGAAGAAGATTAATAGGATGCTGATTACCACGATGAGTCCCATCAGCCAGTCCCAGCGGTAGCTGTTCATGAGGATGTAGATGTTGATCACGATGACGGCGGCGGTCCCGACGTACACGCCGAAGCGGTCTTTGTCGTCGAGGACGAGGCCGTTGTCGGTGACGATGTTGCCACCGCGGAATTGGAGGTATGCCATGAAGAAGCAGATTACGGATCCGAAGAAGCCGTCAAGCATGTATAGCCTGGAGCTCTATTAGTAAGGATTGTATAAATTGCACGGGGTAATACTTACCAGAATTTCCTCTGCGTCCATTCCTTGCGCTCGATACCGCGTCGGTAGAGCTGTGGCACTTCCAGCGACACCTTGTCACTGACGTCCTGGTCCAAGACACCCATCAAAATGACAGCCAGGGAAGTGAAGGCCAAGTTGAACAGAGTGATGTATGTGATGTGGTATAAATAGCTGATGTCGAAGTCGCAAAAGATCTGGTACCAGAATAGCGAGAAAGTCCACACAATATTCTTGTAGAAGAAGTTCGCAATCGTCTCTCCCAACCTACGATACGACCAGCGGCCGTGAACGAGGACAAGCCTCTGCAAGTAACGGAATTGACCAATAGCGTAATCAGACGACATGACGGCTTGACGACCCTCCTCACCTGCAATACCAACACCAATATCGGCTTTTTGGATCATAGCAACATCGTTGGCTCCGTCGCCAATAGACAGCGTGATGACATCCAGGCCGAGCTTGACCATAGAGACGACAGCAGCTTTCTGGGCGGGACTGACACGGCAGCAAAGAACTGACTTGCACTGCTTGCAGAGAAGTAGGAACTTCTGTCGTAGCTGATCATCCAGGACGAGTTTGAGGGAGTCTCCGTCGATGACGATGGCGTGTGTCGGCGCAGGGGGCTCGTGGTTCTTCTTGGCGGCTTTGAGTTCTTCGTCAGATCCAGTAATACCGAACGACGCGAGGTGTTTATCAAGCTCCGCTTCAGCTGTAGACAACTGCTCGTCCTCAAACTTGAACACGATAAGCTCCATATCGTTATTCAGGAGGTTACACGAGAATCCAATATTAATAGCCGTCTCGACCTTATCACCCGTAAGGACCCAAAGCTTAATACCCGCATTAGCAAGGAGTGCAATAGTATCGGGCACACCCTCCTGCAGACGATCCTCAATAGCAGTGCCACCCAACAGTGTCAGGTCTCTTTCTATCGAATCCGCCACCGCCTCCATCTTATCCTCACGATTCGTAATCGCAAACGACGCAACCTCATACTCCTGGTTCCACCTGCTATACTCAGCCGGATCAAGCTCCCTCTCCGCAATACACAGAGTCCTCAACCCCTCTCTCGCGAACATCTCCAGGTGCTCTGCCGTCTCCCTGCGCAGCTCGGGTTGCTCGCCGGGCTTGAGACGGGAGTAGATCATACTATCGGCGCCCTTGCAAAAGAGGACAATTTTTCCGTCGGGCATCTCGATGATGGCGCTCATACGCTTACGCGTGGAGTTAAACTCCAGGGTGTTTAGGATCTTGTAGGATCTCTCCTCGCCCTGGACGTTCAGACGGATACCATCCATAGAATTTCCAAGAACGGTGTACCCGACATCTCTCGCTGTAGCAACTAGGGCTGCCTCATCAGGCGACTGGGCCTTGAACTCGATGCGGGGAGGGTCACCAGGCGTGGTCTCGGAGATGACGGTATGACAGAGGGCGAGAGCGAGCATGAATTTCTCGCAAGCTAGTTGTTGCTCCCTGGTAGATTCGCCAGCTAGATCGGTGACGAAATCAGGTGCGATAAAGGTCAGGTCGTCGTCGTGGAGGTAGGGGTTGTCGTGTAGTTTACGGAGACCTGCCAGCATCCGCCTACGTGCGTCTTCGATTTCAGCACGCACCCTCTCACCCTCTTGCGCAACATCGATGCCCTGCCTCTTCTGCATGCCGGCCTGGGCTTCGGTGTACGCTTCTCCGTAGGGGTGGCCGTTGATAGTAGCCTTCTTGAACTCCATCACGTTCTGGGTCAGTGTGCCCGTCTTGTCGGAGAAGATGTATTCGATTTGTCCGAGGTCATCAGAGATATTCCAAGATTTCGGTGTGCAGGGATAATCAAGCCTCTCGTAATACATCTCCGTGTCGCTGTAAATGAAGAACGCTTGTAGCGTCTTGATGATCTCCAGCGAAATGTATAAAGAGATGGGAACCAAATTCTGGAAATGGATGAGCGCGGCAAAGAAGGTGATGAATCCATTTGTCCCCGGCGAACCTCCAATAGAGCCAAACTCGAAATGCTTGATACTCGTCCCATCCTTGCTAAACGCCACACCCTCCACCAACGCCGCAATCAAGCACATAAAGAACAGGATGCCGAAATTGTAAACAACGTTCCAGTTGAGCTCGCGCGTAATGCGAGAGCGCTTGCTTGGCGTGAATCCGGAGTTGATCATGATCTTGGTGTCGAAACCGGTGAAGACTACCACCGCGAGGACCCATTCGGTATTCCTCAAGTTGCAGCCTCTGAGCAGCATATTGTTGATGCCAATCGGCTCGACCATGGGCTCGCCCATGGAATCGGGGTTCTTCTCGTTGTATTGTGTCCAGCGCGCCGCGGCGCTGTACTGGTATAGGTTGGCGTGCGGCGGCTCGCTCTCAATGACGAATTCTGTTCTCTCGCAGTCGCGCGCGTGTCTGATTTGCTTCCCGCTTTGGAGAGCATGCCTCACCTTCAGGTTTGTCTCTCCGTCGAGGTTCTTGGTCTCGACATAACAAGCGCCATCCGGGTCGGAAGTCGACAGGATAACCACGTCTGCAGGTAACTGATCGTCGTTGTAGATACGCACGAAATCACCGACTTGGACGTTCTTCCAGTAATCTTTGTGGAAACGAGCCTTGCCCGCAGCTGGTCTGTTGGGGTTGATCAGGCTGCCGAAGTTCTTCCTCTGCGGTGGAGTCTGTCCCTCAAATGACATTGCTGTGGTTGGACGCTCATCCGAAGACGGAACAGCCAGGCCTGCCTCCCTAGGTAAAGGTGAGGGAACTGGCGTCATCTGAATATCCTCACCCGCATCGGCATACGATACGCGCTTGTCACTACGTGTCGAGTAGGTAGACGCTCTCCTCGTGGCAATAGTTTCGAAAGACCCTCTCGGCGCAGCCGGCTTGTCTTCCTCATCTGATTCCTTCTTCTTCGCCCAGAGGGCTGATATCGCCTTCCACGCAGCCGATATGAATCGGGTCGTGGCCTTCTTTATTCTCCTCCACAGCGACACATCGTCGGTGTCCACATTCACATTATTCCACTCGACTAGGCGGTGTACCGCCGAGTTGTTCAATTCATCGTCGAGATTCGACCGCCTGTAATCTTCAACTCCATCCTTGATCGCCGTGACGAACACAATAACAATCAGCGGCGCCGCATTAAGTCCCGGATCCGTCGCGCCAAAGATGGTGAAAATCTGCCTTTCTTAGCTGAGAGTCAAAAAGACAATCGTTCGTATAAAAACTTACTGTTAAAATAATCAAGATAAAAAAGTAAACATTCGCAATATTGTGAAATTGCAGCCAAATATTTTTCGGCAGGAAACTCAACGGCGTATACTTCGCCGTCCGGATCTTATTCCTGGGATACGTCGTCGCGGGCGATCCGTCCTCGTCTAGCGCATCCGGCGGCAGCGGGATGTTGAAGTGCACCTTCCTCTGACCTTCGCCCTCCCCTTGTGTCTCGGCCTCCTCAGGGTCCTCCCTCATATCCCCATTATCCCCGCCTACGCTCGTAGTATCGCTCACGCCCGACTCCCTTTTCTTCTCCATCCGCGACGGCCGGCGGTTCAGACGATCCAATATCGACCCCCGCGTGCGATTCGCCTGCTTCCCCTTCTTGTGCTGTGTCGCCCATCTCAATCGCTTCGTGGGTACCGGGGCCAGCGGTGGCATGGGCGGCTCAGCAGGTAGCGCGGCCTCAAGGTCTGCGGCGGCGTCGGTGGCCATGGTGACGGGTTGGCTGCGACGTCGAGACCGGGGCAACGAATCCTCGTCGTCGTCGTCGTCTAGAAGGTGGTCGACGAAAGGGAGGAGGAGGAGGAGGTGACAGCGAGGCCGTTTGGAAGCGTCAGCCGAAAGAGCATTCGGACGGCCGTGGATCTTGTCCCTACTTAGACCTTAGCATTTTGGGGCGAATGGAATTGATTCGCGACGCCGGAACAGCCGGGGCAGGGCGCGTTTGTCAGCGCCACATTTGCAATTATGCAGTACTAATACAGTACTATACACTACATAACCCCGTTCTTTATTATTCATACGAGCCGAGGACTTAAATTACTCGTAACCGCACCGGATTGGACTGTAGCGCACTGTTTAGACTGTTACTGGGCGCTGCTACTGGACTGTTTGGGCTGTTACTGGGCTGTTTAGACTCCTTCTGTACCCTTTTTCCTGCTGATTAACTGAACCCGTGCACGCCACAAAGCCCTTTCAAACGCTTTCAAATGGTACAATCAGCAGCCAAAAATTGGTTTCAGGAGAGATTTGCGTTACAGGCGTCAGCCCTGCGCTGGGATAGCTGAGATGAGTGAGATGGCTGAGATGGCTGAGATTTGGTGGTACGCAACACAGCACTTACGGAGGAGTACAGCACTTACGGAGTATTCAGCCCTGCCGTGGCTTAGACATGCGATGATAATATGCAAGTATGCGAATAATGCTGCGTAATGTATGTATGTCCTCTATTCTTACAGTATAGTATGTATGAAGGCTTTGTTCTCTTTGTTCTCTTTGTTCTTTCTTTATTCTCAATATTCCCCCCATGTACTATCCATGTACCACGCCCCCCCATCCCTACATAAGCAACGGCGTGAATCATGCTTCCTGCATAAAGAAGGGATATGCGGTTTGGCCCGCTAGATATTTTTTAATGTGGGGTGCAGTTTAGAAAAGATGCTAACGAAGGGACTATGAAGGGACTTAATAACGTGACTATTTTGGTTCAGGGACTGCCCAGGAACTGCCCAGGGACTGCCCAGGGACTGCCTAGGGACTGCCTAGGGACTGCAAATTAGACCCGCCGTTAGTGAGAAGTAGGTTAGGAGTACACGAGGAGTACATGACGACTAAAACACGATATCACACGTTACTTATATAAATGCATAAATTTCACTCTTGGGGATTGTGATGGATTAGGTTACTATAACATTTCACTGTTTGGGATTTGTGACCATAGGACTCATTTGGCTGGAGGCTGGATATTAGCTGCAGGTTGGAAATTTAGTTGCAGGCTGGAGCCTGGACTTCAACACGACTTCACATCAGCTATATCGTCTATAACATGACTACAAATCTCACATATCCCATTACAGCGACATAAAAACTAAATGCCGTCCGGCCCCCGAGATGGCCTCCACGCTGCCGTATCTCCGGAGATTATGGCCACCGAGACCACCGAAGAAGCCGCCCCTCCCGCCCACGCCACTATCGATATCCGTGGTACCGCAACACCACTAGACCCTTCATCCCCCAACCCTCACTCCGGGAGAAATCCAAACCTAGAGCCCGGCGCTAGTCCTCCCCTACTACTAAACCTCCCACCCGAGATCCGACATCAGATCTGGGCCGAGATCCTCAGTGGCAATACCATCCACCTCGAGGTCGAAAGGGGTTCTCTACGCGGCACAAAATGCATAGCCCGAGACCCGAGTAAATGCCATGACGGCCCCTTCACTCGCGGATGTCAAGCAGCACGGGATCTAGAAAGGAGGCAGAAGACGAAGCCAGCAGCGGGGGGGAAGCTAAACCTTCTACCCCTCTTACTAACCTGTAACCTGATGTAAGTGTTTTCTCATACGCATGTGCCCCTCTCCCCACGGAATGGGGGCTTATAACGCCTAGATACACCGAGGCGATCACCCTCATCTACACCACCAACACCTTCACCCTCCTCAACCTCAGCACCCTCCACTCCCTCCCCTCCCTCCTCCCCCCCCACCACCTCAACAGCATCCGCACCCTCCTCCTCCTCACTGGCATCTCCCCCGGCACAAACCACTCCATCCTCCCTCCCCGCCGCCTTCCCGGCTCAGCACTCGAGCTCGACGACGACTATGTGGCCGAGTGGGCGGTAGTATGGCGGATGCTAGCTAGTATGCAGGGGCTGCGGGCGCTAGATGTGGAGTTTGTGCCTGTTAATCATGCGGGTTTCTTCTCACGCAGG
>LNAU01000227.1:0-45804 GCA_001630575.1 Pseudogymnoascus sp. 04NY16 | reverse complement strand
GAGGAAGGTGGCAATTGAGTTTGTAAAGAGATTAGTGGAGTGTTCATGAGGAAAAGGTGGTGATGGGCGGCCTCCATCTCTTCATGTTCAACATATCTCACCTTATCCAAGATGGCCACAAACTCCTCGGCAAGGACCTTTGAAAAGCTCTTTGAGCTTTGTGTGCTTCATTACCATTTACATAAGCGCCCGGTATGAAAGAAAGCTTAACTGATGCTTCTGGGATGCGGCAAAGACCGATTTGAGCGGCGTGGCGAGTACAGATCTTACTTGGGATAGGAAGGGTTTAGGTCCGTCAGGCCCTTGAGCAGTGACGAGTTACCACTTAACTGACCCTCTACGACAAGAAGCTGTTGCCTGTAATAGGCACAAACAAACTCAATCACAACCACCTGAGGAAGTGAGATGCCTTCACAGATTCCAAGATCTTGAAGTTGGTTGATAATGCGAAGTACTCAAATACGTTTGGCTGTATCTAGGTTTTCTATGGCTTATCTGAGAATTTGCAAATCACAGTAGGCCTCCTAAGTTGGATGCAATTGTCTCTCGTCTCTGTCTGGGTCATCTATACGAAATACCTGAAATATACTATTCATGCTATGCTAAAAAAAAAAAAAATACCTCCAAAGGGATATTCCAGTTTATAAACTGTGCTGATAAGTTCACCCATCCATGAACTCGGCCGCATGGCCACCATATCGATCCCCAGCTACCTCGAACGACTGTAAAATCGAATCGATCTCCGCAAGATCCTCTACACTCAGAGGAACATACTTTGCGTTCTCATTGACTCGATCCACTGTCGCCGAACCCGGAATTGGGATAATTTCCGGGTTACAGCCCTTCCCGGAGAGACTCCTGACCCAGCTAATAGCTAGTTGTGCGGGTGTACAGCCTAATCTTTTGGCAATCTTCTCTAGTTCCCGGACGAGTTCAAGGTTCTTTCCAAAGTGTTCTTTTTGAAACCTGGGTACCGTCTTGCGGAAATCTCCTTCGGGGATGTCTTCTGGCTTTGTGATTTGTCCCGTCAACATACCGCGCCCAATGGGTGCATAGCTGCTTTATCATCAGTCATGGAGCCTGGGTAGGATTCATTGTACGTACGCAACAATGGGAAGATTATGGCCTGCGCAAGCTTGTGCCACTCCATTAGAGAAGATGTCTGTTGCCCATAAGGAGACCTCTACCTCAACAGCAACAATCTTGCAAACCTTGACGGCCCGCTCAATAGTATCCGCTGAGACTTCTGATAGACCAATCCCTCCAATCTTGCCAGTCTTTACGTACTCCTCATCTAGCACCTTCAAAGTTGTCTCAATTGGAATGTTTTTGTCCACTAGATAATCAAAGTTAGCACTTGCTGCATTTATAAGCGGAAATGAGAAGGATAGGCAATTCCAAGAGTGCGTCAGGCGGGACCACATCGAGTCAATGAAAAGGATCTATTGCCATACCTCTAGCACATTTAAACATGTCAATCTTCTTCTTGCCATTCAAAAGCTTCAAGCAGTTGTCTACTGAGCTGCGGACATTTTCTGGACTTCCGTCTGGCTGCCAGTCCTTTAGCCCCCCTTTGACGCTTAACAGAACCTCGTCAGCATCCTCGGGGTACTTCGTAAAGTACTTCTCCAAAAGTGTCAGAGAATTGAAGTCTGGAGACCCGTAGAACTCCCCTGCATTCCACTAGATAAACCATCAGCCAATCGACTCGTCATCGAGAGTAGAGCATGGAAAGTATCGCTCTGTGAGGTGCCTTACGAAATTGCTGCCGTTGGCCAGGGCGGCTCTCATGGCTTTGAAGCAGTCCTCCTCAGATAGGGGCTCCGAACGCCACGTCAACCCTGCACTGCTCGTCAGCGTGTGTTATTTCAAGGCTGTTAGACATCTGAGTAAACTTGACCCACCCAAGAGACCATAGCCTGCTGGGCCAATTTGTTTTCCTAGGATTTCTGGCATGATCGTTTTTGGCTCGTCTCGTAGTTTCAATTCCAGTGGTTACACCTACAGAGATAAGTGACTCTATCCATTCTTAGATTGGTGTGCTTCTGTGCAGTAAAATTCAGAAGATGGGCGCTAAAATCCCCCCTAATCGATGGAAAGACGGACTAGGGGTGGCTCAACAGCCAATTCTCTAAAGGTAAGCGCTAAGGTGCATGGGAGTGAAACTACATGCAGGCCCCACATATGCAAGCCCAATAGAAAGCGGGTAGAACGGACAAGAATGCTTGTACATGCTTGTTATGAGGCTAGTGGGCTAGTGCATCATAGCAACACTGCCCTTGTCACTTTTATTTCTTCGTTCCTCGGGTAACATGTTTTCTGAGCTCTGATAAAGTAGAAGATAGTTTGTCGAACTGTACGCATTGCTATGTGGCTACGGGTACAATCTTCGAGAAGAATAGAACAAAATGACACCATGGCTATGTACGTGGCTGCGCCGACATGCATCCCAAAATTTGGCTAGGGCCGCCAATGCAGGCGGCGTTGCAGGGGTTGCGACACCCTTTGACACGGAAAATCCCCTCATTGTGATTTGGGGGTGTTGGATGTTGTAAGAATAAACGGGTCTCCACGCGTTGGAATTACTTCCGGCTGTGACGCGGCCCTGGGGAGAAGGGCCGACCTGCCGGACCAGTGTGACTCCGGCGGCAGAACTGTACTGGAGGCAGGGCGGACACCAACCGGTTGGTAGGTCGGAGCTGGGTCCCGGTTGAGCTGAGTAGGATTCTCGGCTTGGTAGAGCTTCGAAGCCGGGCTTGGCACGGATTGGAGGCACGGAACCAGGCGCTCTCGGGGCCAGAGCGGGTGCCCATCATGGCCCACAAATAGTAGCGTAGGCAACAAAAGTGAGAATTCGGCTCGGGATTTTGGCTGGGAATCGTAGTATATCCCATAGTCGAGTTTCTCCGCGGGCGCACGGACTCAGTTACTGCAGTGATGCCTGTATTTTGCTTTTACCCTGACCCTGACCGGAGACTGCCGTGCCCAACCTCCTCCTTCGCACCCTTGGTTAAGTAAATGCACTTTATGTAGGCACTTCGTAAAGAAAAGAGGCTATTGCATGCTGAGCGGGCCTTGGGATAAGAGAGGAAGGCGTCAGATTCATACGGCAGAACTGTCCTGCCGCAGTGATCCATATCTCTCTAGTTAGCCCCTTTCTTGACAGCGCTTCCAAACTGTGTGGAACATATTCTCCACAGAGAAGCGGACGCTATGGAGAGTAGGCGGAGGGACGACCCGCGAAAACTAACGTAGCGCAATCTCGCAGATCGGATCTTTGCGGACGAATAGCACTACCATCGGCCCTTCACACCCCCTACAGTTTGTTGGTTTTGTTGGTCCAATCTCTGTTCATGAGGCGTTCCACGTTCCCTCGCACAGACCGTGCTAGCTGGCACGGTCCGCCTCACCCCGGACCGTCGATCGATCCATACATGATCGCTGTCAATGGCCCTAGTTCGTCCACTCATAACCAGACTCATTTAAATAGCGCACTTGAATGAAGCCGCGTGAGGGAAGGTATCATGGGTCTCTTCATGTCACACAACGTTTCATCATCCTTTTCGTGTCTATGGAACGTGTTCTGTCCCCTGTCGTCACAGCTACTTTGTTGCCCTTAAACCCATTACACACATTGGATAGCATATACTAGAACCAAGGGTATCAAATAAAGTCTACTAGATTTTTAAAAAATAAAAATAAAAGGAGAGACGACGTAAACCGCTGGGCCAGCTCTTGCCCGTAAATCCAGTGGCCTTTAAGACTTTGAGTCTACATCAACCCTGTAAACGTTTTCCCCGTGCTCCCTCTCATCATAAACACGCGACTTTGTATAATTGTTGTTCTCGGTCACCTGTACCTCAAAAGTCTGGTTCTTGAAGATAACCCCCCTGTCCACGATCATCTCCTGGCTAGAATTTTGATCCCAAGTTTCCGTCTCCTCGTTTGGCAATCTCTGGCTCTGCATTTTGCGGGTCCTAAGTTCGTACGCTGCGCTGTTGCCTGTGCTTTTAGACACAGTCGTATCCTTCTCCCGCGTAATGAATTTAGTTATGACCCGAATCATGGGCCAGAGGAGCGGCATGTTTGCAACGTAGACGGCGACCGAGGCTTCGCGCAGATACCAGAAGGCATAGACGATGTTGTCAAGGTTTTGGGGGAGGAGGGCAAAGGATTTTGACATAATACCGGCGATGATCTGATTTGGTTAGCAAATGAGATGGGGTTTGTTCTCTCGGGGTGGGTGGTATGTGAAGAGAAACTGGTGACATACAACAAAAAGACCCATGCTAAAGAGTAAAACCATGGCGATTTTTTGCTTCGTTGGTAAATGAGAGCGGATCACTAAGGGCAGCGGAATGGCAAGCATGAGGGCGTCGGAAGAGATATTAAAAACGGCCTGCGGAATAGAGTATTTTCTGTAGAAAGCGCACTGGTCGATGTCGTTGGGCGGAATGGCCCAGTATTGGTTGTATGGCCTGCAGAGCAAGAACATGGACAATTCCGTGCCAATAAATCCAAGCGCAACATAGCCAGCAAGCAGCTTCACGGCAAAACGTTCTTTTAAGCCCATACTGTAGTACAACCGTCAGATGCTTCTTCAAAGTAATATGAATGCAATAATCAAACTTACGTGAGGCGACCGTAGATTAAAAGCATACAGACTTTGACAGAGTATACCGTCGCTAGCATAAACTGCTCACAAACTTGAACAAGTATCGCGTTTTTGATATGCTCTTTCTTCTCCGCGTCTGTCCATGTGGCAACCACATCAGCGGTAAAACCGTTTCCTCCAACACCAGAAACCGAGCCGATCAGGGTGACAATCAGAGCCGTGTAAAAACCCTGTGGATAAGAAACGCGGTCAGATCATAGGACGTGGTGGGAATCTTAGGAGCATCTTACAGCTGTTAAAAACATCAGATAGTCGTCGGGCTTAAGACCCTTCAAGCCGTGACGTTTAATCTGTGCACCCATCCGCAGCACAATTAGAGCCATTCCAACAGAATACATTATCCAAGACTGGGTAGCCAGCTCGACCGGATCGGTGTCATTGTGCAATACCATCGTGAGTAGTCTCGTCAAGAGTGTAACAAGCCAGTTGTAAATGTTTAGTGAAAGATAGTTAGATATGTGTGAAGATTAAACCCAACTCCGTGGGAGCTGCAAAGATTTGTTTTTGCGCACTTGGCTGTTAAGAAACAGCTCTGATCAATATAGCGGTATCACTACCTCATTTTCATAACGAGGACTGGTCTGAATTCTGACAATGGTATGTATATCTCGTACTTGAAAAAAAAAATGTTGCGGCTGGTCAAGGAGGTATAGCGACCGAAGTAGCTAAAACGTAGCAAAGGCTTCGGATCTAATTAATGCATGAATAGACCCCTTGACCTGTCACCAACTGAGGAGCAAGCGGTGACTCCCACCGCTCCTGGATGTCCCTGGATGGCGGCTAAGCTTTTTCTAGCTAATTGGCCAAGATGCTCACAGTTTCGCCAAGGTGTTAAATGCAATACTCCGTACAACTTACCGTTTATGATTGCGTGGGGTAGAAAGCGTCATGTAGGTAGCCGTCTTTAGTGGGACGGAAAAGTGGAATTCCAACCTCCTTAATATCTTTCAGTTGCAGCAAGGAACAGAGAAGAAGCTCAAATTTCCATACCCATTGTTTACCCTATCAGCATGAGCCGCTGGTATTGAAGCAATTTATCCAGGACAGGGGCTTCTCAAATAAGACATAGACACCGTCGTGCAGCTGTTGGTTTGAAGACTTAAGCGAGCCTGATTTCTTTTCACCCCATCCCCCATGATCGCCACACAACAGTAAAAATACGTTCTACGACCTTTGGACTTCTCAATCAGCCCCCCCGACAGAGATGGACGCTCATGATTTGGAAAAAGTTGCTGTTACACCATCCTCAACACCAGTTGAGTCATCGTCATTCGATGAAGCCTTGAAGCCCAAAAGCGCCATTTGGCGCAAGATTCTTGGATGGGGCGTTGAGGAAAACGGTATCATTCCGGTACCCGTAGAGAAGAGGACAGATAAAAGAGTCTTCAATTTGTTTACAATCTGGTTCACGGCATTGCTATGTCTTCTGCCGTATGTTATGATCGCATGCCCAGACAATTGGCCTTCACTGATGGACTGGTAGAATCCCGACAGGAATGCTTGGAACACTCGCCTATGGCCTGAGTCTTCGTGATTCTTCGCTCGTTATCATCTTTTTCACTCTGCTCACTACCATCGTGCCGGCGTATATGGGAACCCTCGGGCCCAAGACTGGAATGCGACAAATGATCCAAGCTCGCTACGCTTTTGGGTATGTCTCAGCAATGCTCTTCGATAGACCGACCTCGCACAGCTTGCTAATCAAGTCATAGTTTCTTTGGCGTTAGTATCATCTTGCTTCTCAACGCTGCAACCATAACTGGGTTCACTGTTATCGCCGCTATCGTAGGTGGCCAGACCTTGGCCGCTGTAAGTGACAGCACCATCAGCGTCAACGTTGGCATCGTTATAACCTGCATTATCGCACTCGTCGTTTCGTTTAGTGGCTATAAAGTTCTTCACATCTACGAACGCTACAGCTGGATCCCGGTCTTTGTAGCAATCCTCGTTCTTGTCGGGTGCGGAGGCAAGCACCTCACGCATCAAACTGTGCCAGAGGCGCCTGCTACGGCGCAGTCAGTTCTCTCTTTTGCATCTCTGATTGCGGGTTTTATGATTCCCTTTGGTGGAACTGTGTCGGACTTCGGTATCTATATCGATCCTTCTGCGTCGAGGTATACTACATATTTATCTCTCTCTTCTCCAGCCGCCCAAAGACCTTGTCTGCTAACATCTTCCACAGATTGAAAGTTTTCACCTATATCTACACTGGGATGGCGATCCCCTCTATCCTTCTCCTCATCCTGGGCGCTGCCATCGGCGGAGCTATCCCAAACGTTCCCGAATGGGACGCCGCTAACCTAGCTAACTCGGTTGGCGGTGTCGTGACGGCTATGCTGTCTCCCGCTGGCGGGTTCGGCAAGTTCGTAGCTGTCATCCTGGCACTCTCCGTTATCGGGAATATCGCTATTAGCATGTATTCCATTGCGCTGAACATGCAGATGTTCCTGCCGATCTTGACACGTGCACCTCGCGCCGCTTTCTCGATTATCACCACTGCAGTCCTAATCCCAGTGTCCATCGAGGCAGCGCACAGTTTCTTCGCATCTCTGGAGAATTTTCTTGGCATAATTAGTTATTGGTCCGCCTCTTATGTCGCGATTATGATTGTCGAGTTTGCGTTTATCCGTAAAGGCGACTACATGTCCTACGACCACACGATTTGGAGAGACTGGAGAATGCTGCCTACCGGAATTGCATCGCTGGGTGCGGGGATCTGCTCATTTGGATTGATTGTCCCGTGTATGTCGCAGTTGTGGTATGAGGGCCCGATTGCAAAGTCGACAGGTGATATTGGATTCGAGGTTGCATTTTGTCTGACCACTATCTTGTATGTTCCTTTCAGACTTTTAGAGATCAGGATTAGAGGCGGTCGTTTGTGAGGCATAGTGAAGGGTACGGACGGTGGAAGAGGCATTGCTTCTATAGCGCACGACGTATACTATAGACATATACTAAAACATCAAATGAAGAGCATAACCTCATTGCGTTCTGTCTTCGTAATATGCACAAGTAATGATATGCAGTGTCATTCAAACAGGTGTGTACTGCCCTTTATAACTTACGAGTCTTAGTCAATAGAACGAATTGATCAACTATTCAGTACCAGCATACCAGCAATTCCAGACTGCACTACTAACTGAAATTTCCGAGGCCCAAACTTGTTGAGAACTAAGGATTCATGTTCTGCTTCTATACAAAAGAAGACCTACGCCACAGGCGGGGTTTCATATTCCAAATCCCTGCCACCTGACTAAGGCAGTACAGGCACAGGAGGTAGTAAGTATGTCGGTCTGAATGCTAGGATTATCTACTGCCCCACATTTTACAGAACCAAGGGCGTCTGCTATTCGTGTCTGTGACACCCCTGCCTACCAGTAAAGTATCCCGCCATTTGTTTCTTTAAATCAGCCCACATCTGCGCTGACCTGGACTGTGAGATAGTGGTGGGATGCTAAAAGAGTTCGACTTGTCAGAAAGTCTACCACAACACATAGGCACTCTCCTGCTTCAGCTGTTTATTCGCTATGGCGGTTACTCCTATCGCGCTCTCAAGCATTGCGGGACTGATTATTTTGGGCGTCTTTTACATCTATAAGAGATTCTTTACACTGAGGAATAATAGTGGTTTACCTTTGCCCCCCGGACCACCCGCTGAGCCATTCTTTGGTCATTTTAGGAGCGTGCCCTTGGTCAATCCCGAATTCTCGTATATCGAATGGGGGAAAGAATACTGTATGTCAGAGGTCTCCTAGCCTCGTGCTTTGTGTTTAGAGAGCGATAGCTAACGCAGTGTCTTAACAGCATCCGATGTCCTCTATTTCAATATTCTTGGGCGGCCGGTAGTTGTGCTCAACAGCGTCAAGGCTGCTGTCGACCTCCTTAGCAAAAAGGGGTCAAACTACCAAGACCGGCCTCGTTTTGTGCTTTTTGAGGTGTATGTAACCCGGCGCTTTTCATTCCCGATTCCTGACTGACAGCTTCCAAAGCATGGGCTGGGGCATGACGCTCACCTTTCTCCGTTCAGGCCCGAAATTCCAACTTCATCGCAAGATTATCCAAAGCAACTTCACCAAGTCCGCCATAGTGCAATACCGGGCCCTTCAAGAACGCGAGGCCCGCATCGCCGTCCATAGCATCATGCAAGATCCAACAAACTGGGAGGCAAGCACGCGGCGCTTCAGCTCCGCTATTGTCCTCTCTATCGGCTTCGGCATTACTATCGACTCTAATGATCACCCATACCTAAAACTTACCGAAGACGCCAACTTTGCGACGACCAACGGGGGCTCACCCGCTTCGACTATTGTCGACTATTTCCCGATCTTCAAGTACGCCCCGAACTGGCTCGCTCGCTCCAGGCCCTTAAAGCACGCTCGCGATTGGAAACATGCGATCCTGAACCTCCATGAGATTCCCTTTGCGAATCTCCAGAAGGAGATAAAGGTGGGTATCGCCCAGAATTGTATCGCACAAACTCTACTGGAGGAGTCTGCCGCCCGTGAAAAGAAGGGAGAGGTGAATAATTTGTCGACTGAGGACATTAAAGGTGCATGTGGGGCGATTTTCATTGCAGGTGCGAATACGACGTGGTCGACGATTATCATCTGCATATTAAACCTCCTGATGAACCCAGTTGTACTGAAGAAAGCCCAGGCGGAGATTGACGCTGTGGTAGGCAGTAATCGCTTGCCAAATTTTGAGGATCGGGAGAGATTGCGATATATTGACTTCATAGTGCAGGAGGCATTTAGGTGGGCACCACTCAGTCCCCTAGGCGTTCCCCACAGAAGTATTGAGGATGACACGTATAATGGAATGTTCATCCCTGCTGGTACAACTATCTATGCGAATGCGCGAGCGATGTGCTACGATGAGACGATGTACAAGAACCCTTCAAAGTTCAACCCGGACAGATTCACGCCTAGAGAGGAAGGTGGTGAAGGAGAGCCGTTTGCGCAGGGACCGTTTGGGTTTGGCAGGAGAATTTGTCCTGGCAGTCATTTAGCGGCAGCGAGTGTGTGGATGATCCTGACTACTATTCTGCGCACCATGGATATCCTGCCCGCCGTCGATAAGGATGGGAAGGAAATATATCCAGTGCCAGCGCTGAGTAATGGGTTGAGTAGTCATCCGGAGCATTTCGAGGTGCAGTTAAAGCCACGGAGTAAGCAGGCGGAAGAGTTGCTTGCGAACTGGATTTGAGCAGGGTGGCTTTTGAAGTTGATAGAAAGTTTGTTGTGCAAAATAGCATTTCATGATGTTCAAATATAACGCGTGGATCATACATAGCAAACCAAACTTAGACAAACACATATTAATAATATTCTGCAACGCAGACTGTAATAGCCCTGACTAGTGATCCTCAGTGCCCAAAAATTCAAGTTGTTCCCAATCTTCTAAGCGACGTCTGGGCGGACCTCCCTTACTGCCATCGCCCTGTATCAAGGCATCTTTGTCGCCAGCTCTGCACGCCCACTTCTAGCGGAGAAGGTCCGAGGCCAATTCTTCAAACACATCGCAGGTGTAAGTTCCTAGAATAGGAAGGAATTTAAATGCGCTAGTGGATACGTTAGTTCACCACTTATACACCATGTAAACTAGACTATATTTAGATTAAGAGAATTGCTTACTGTCCGCTTCTGCTAGTTGCTAGGAAGAGGTTTTAGAGATAAGGATAATAATTAACAATGAAGTTACCCTAGGGAGTGTCTGTGTACTAACGGGGCTCAGTTTCCACGCTATGCCTATTGGCACGATTGAGAGCATCAATCCACTAAATTACAAGCTTGTGTATAGCAGATCGGACGGGATGCCTAATTCTCTTGAGTCTATGGTCATATGTGAGTGTTGTTTGTGTGTTGGCGGATATATAGTGGTGTACTTGACTGATTCGTGGGGGCCGGGGGAAATGCAAGATAATGCTTCGATTTCTAGTGACTGTGAATACAAGAGATGTTCATAGCAACTGTAATCACGATACGAGCGTATGGTAATATGAACGGAGTCATAAATTAACTGGATTGTGTTGCAGGACACATTACAAGTTCTTCCACTGATCCTGCTTCCCAATAAACTCCTTCAAAGTCGTCAACTTCTCATCCAGAATCTTCTGGCTCTCCTCCAGCGACGCACCACCATAATACCCAAACTCATCCATCAACCTCATATTCTGATACAGCTCCTCCGCCGCGTGCTCACTCAACCCAAACCCCCTCAACTGCGCCTTCCAAGCCTCCGGATCCGCCACAACCGCCTTCGCCTCCTTCCCCGTCACCGCGCTCCACTCCGCCGCAATCTCAGCGGTAGTCACGTACGCCACAGCCGCGTCGTAGGTCTTTCCGAACGCCTTGTCGCCTGCGAGTAGGATGGCCTTGACGAACTTCCCGGTGTCGGCCGCGGTGTCGAAGAGCGGGATTGGGGCGCTGGTGGGGATGGGGAGGGGGACGGAGTAGGTCCCGTCGCCGTTGGGGACGATGCCGCCTTTCTGGAGGTTGGACATGTAGTAGCCCGGGCGGAAGAAGGAGGCGTTGATGCCGATGGAGCGGATGTAGTCTTCGACGGCGGCTTTGGAGTCGAAGTGGGAGACCTTTGTGAGAACGCCTTTGGAGACTGGGGGGGGTTAGCTGATTATTGCGATGGTAAAGCAGGTGGGTAGCAGAGATACTTACGCTTGGTGACGTCGATTAGGGAACTCCAGACCAGGTGCTGCAATCCAGTTTCCTGTTCTCGTTAGTATGGTTCTGAGAAGTTAATTAATGGCAAAAACATACCTTTGCGGCATCAGCCACGTTCTTTCCCTGCTTAAGCTCGACATCTGGGTCTCCAGTCTCCCAGAAGTTAGTAACAGCGAAGGCGCCATAAGCTCCCTCGAGAACGCGCGCAACATCCTTCTCGCTGTTCAGATCCGCCTACCACTTGTTAGCATCAACTCAAAAGCCATACTGGGAGAGTCGATAAGACATACGGAGACGAGCTCGCAGCCCTGGTCGGCGAGTGCCTTAGCGCTGGGCTTGGAGGGGTCGCGAGTTACAGCGCGGATCTTGAATTGTGCTGCGGCTTTGGAGTCGCCGAGGATGGATTTGATGACCGAGCCGCCCTGGACACCGGTTGCGCCGAAGACGACGATGATTTTCTTTCCGTCGGAGGCCATTTTTAAGTGTGCTGTGAGTTTTGGCGGGTTAGATCTGTGTGAATAGTTGGAGCTGTGAAGCTGGAATGCGGGGTCAATGAAGATGATATGGAATTGGTAGAGATGTTATTGCTGTGCTGTTGATTGTATTGTGAATTGAGATGAAGAATGAAAAACGTAGGAGAAGAAGGAGATATATATATACTTATACCATCATAATAGATATTGCTATTGCATCGATATTACTATGCGTTGCCACGCCGTCAGCTGTACCTGAAGCTATGGCCGACCATGGATGCCTTACGTCAGTATCCTCTGAACAGCTTATCTGCATCATAAATCCGAATAAATCCAAAGAGCCGAAAGGCCGAAGGTGGGGTAAGTCATGTAAGCAGTCCCAGGTGGGGTTAGTCAGGTTCGGGGTCTTGGCAACGCTCAGGCCCGAGCTTAGTGTAAGTGTGAGAGGCGGATATTACGAGCTTAATAGTCCACAGTTGAAGCCATTCTATTCTAGATTCGATACATTCCATACATTCTATCACATTCCTTATAATATTATCATTTGAAATAATCGTGGTAAATTCAGTACCTAAGTTTTGAATAAAGTCTGCGCTTTCGTTTAATATTCATCAAAGCCACTGTTTGTAAGTCTAAATGGCTGCTTATTCAGATGCATTTCACCAGCAGCACAACCACCCCCTCGGCGGAGCTCGCTCTCCTTTCAAATCCTCACTTCAACAGCTCCTTAATTTCCTTCCCCACATTCTTAATCCTCGGGTCTACCGCCTTCCCAAGTGCCTTGGTTACCGCCTTATCAATCCCATACACCTCCTTCGCTGCGGTCCTCACCTCATCACCGAGCCCCAACAGCGTCCCCGTTGCAATCATCGCCCGATAAAGCACCTCCGAGTCCTTCTGCTCACTAAGGATCCCGGCCAAGCACTCCAGCCAAGCAACAGACTGCTCAAACCTTGTGGCAGAGCTTACCTCCGCCGCATCCTCCGAAGAAGTCACAAGAACTGAGTAGTTGATCGCTAGCGTGGTCACGGCGACGAGTAGGTTTCGATTGGTCGTCTTCCCCTCGAGTGACTTCGACGAGATGGAGAAGATCCGGTCGAACTCGTGGGACGCCAGTCTCCGGCCCTCCGGGGTGGCGAACAGGTTGCCAAACGCGCGGACGGCAAGCATAACGTTGTTCTCGGCGGGGGGCTGCTCAGCGCTGACGCTTGATTCGAGAATCTCGATTATGTCGGCACCGCGCGGGCTTTGATAAGTTGCAGTGTTGGGCGCAACAGCTAGCAGGCGGAGAAGGTCGAGGCCAGGCAGGCGCTTGGCATATGGCCAGTCCTTGGCCAATTTGATGGCGAGCTCAAGGCCGCCGGTTACGTCTTGGGAGGTTGACGTGGAGCCAGCAGCTTCAAGGTGGGAACGCAGGACGGAGAGAACCTCAAGCTCTTCGGGATTCAGAGAAACGGCCTTGGAGCCTGAATCGATGAGTTCGCGATTGATCTCTTTGATCTTATTCTCCATGATATCGACTCGGGCGACTAGGATATTGAGATATTCCTTCTGAGGCAGGATCTTTGGCACGGCTGGTGGTGATACAGGGCCAGATCCACCACCTGGGCGATACCTATTCTCGCTTCCCCATGGATCCGAACCAGCAGGGGCAGGCCCGTGGTTCTCGGTTGCGCCGAGTGTCGTTCCTTTCGTATTCGTCGTGATGAAGTCTGAAACTTGATCGAGGTACGCAATGGGTAGTTTGTTGTCTTCCACGAACTTGCGTGCTGCCTCGTATGGGTTTTGAGAGTAGTTGTATGGAAGTTTCAAAGGCGGCTTTCCTTCTTCGACATCGACATCAAAGACACAATCGTAGTCTTTCCCCAGGTATGATGTCTTCTTTCCACTACTGCCCACGGAATCGACAACGGTGCCAACATTTATCCATTGCCCCTGACTAGCCGACCACTGATGCGCTGTGATGGAACCATTATTTTCCTTAATCATCTGTACCTGCCCTTCTTTCGTTCCCGATTTGTTTTGCAAAAAGTCTGGTCCAGGTAAAGACTCCTTGTTAATATCGCCAGCCGCTTCTTGTGGTATCGCCGAAGACCTGACGGATTCCTCAAAGGCTTGAATTGCCTCTTCATTTGCCTGTCGTACCTCCTCTCGGGAGAATACGCGCACAATACGATCGCTGGCTCCCGTGATGATGTCTCCAGTGTCCTGATTTGCTGCGACACTCCAGACGGATATTGCGGGGTGTGTAATAGTTTGGACACATTCTGCGCCCTTCCATATCCTGACCGTCCTGTCTTCGCCAGAGCTTACAAGCTCGCCTGTTGGTATCGATGCCAATGAGTAGATAAAATTTTCGTGTCCAAGAAGCTCGCCGACTTGGTTCCCTGCCAACGTCCATAGTCGGATTATTGTGTCATTTCCGGCGGATGCGAAGTCAGCCCCCGAAGGGTGGCCTTTGGGGACCTTGCAGAGAGCACGAACGACGTCAGTGCTGCCCTTAACCGTCTTAAGCAGTTTGCCAGAAATGTGGAATATCCGAATAAGATTGTCCGCGCATGCCGTAATAATGGTTTCCGAGTCATAGGCCAGGACCGCCAAAACCGACCCTTGATGGCCTTCGAATTGAACTTCAGTCTCCCATTTCCCGACCGACCATAGACGAGCCTGGGCATCCCATCCACCGCTTATTATGTACTTTCCGTCTGGTCCGACATCTAGAGCGCAGACGTTGTTGGCGTGTCCAAGTAGTAGTGCCTCTGCTGACTCCTCGGCGGGGCGTTTCGGTTGCCTGACTTCGATGATGGTCTCTTTCCCCCCGGAGACAACCAGGCCTTGTATATGTTCTTCGGAGGGTGGTAAGTATGCAAGGGCATTTATAAAGGATGAACCATGTTGTATTATGGTATCTTCGAAAGTTGCCAAAGGCTCGGCAATCATCTTCCATACCCTGACCGTACCATCTCTGGACGCGGATACCAGCTCATTCGGGTACGGAAATATGACGGCGCGGACCTTTAAAAGCAGTTAGAAATAGCCCATATCTATATTTCAACGACAGAACTCTTCAAAAGTCCTCCAAAGTCTGTCCCCAAGGGAGAACAGCGAACCAACGAAGTGGACTTACATCATCATCGTGCCCCGCCAAGCTCGCCGATAGCTTGTAATCGCCCATCGCTATAAATTGCAGAGTTTAAAAAACCAAGGGTTGAATTTCAAGTAAAAAGTCAACTACCACCAGTCCTATTAAGCTGTCATGAAACGTTGTGTTGTCAAAGTTGGCGTTCTTCCGTGGACTTCTAATGCCATCTGTTACAAAGCCATCCATGACGACCACTGACCACCAAGGGAGCTCATCCTCGGAGTATGGTTTCGCCGGAAACACCCCCTCTTCCTCGCCCCCCACACCAAATGTCCCGCAATCAATCCTTTTTAGCGCGTCTCGACATTGTCGCCTTGGTCCGTGTCAACAAGTTTGATGTTCACTTTCATTTCAATATTAAATCATCGCGAGTCTCCTCAGAAATACACCAGATTTGCCCCTTTTGCAGATCTCTAACGACATTTTCAAATACTCATTATACTTTGTATAGACGTGCAGGGAACCCTCATAACGACCATTTTAACGACTATCACGAATCTTCCTTGTCATTGAGATACGCTTCTCTTGTCGAACAGCAACAGCCACCAGGACACCATTTCATATCAAATTCGAGAGAACCTTGCTGCTTTGCATTTTGTCTGATCTATTCAGATTTTTGATTGAAATATCTGCAACGATCTAGCTTCAAGGCACTCCTTCAAACCGCGACAGTTTCCGATTCCAAGAGGCAACGGCGCAAACCATTATGGCTGCCAGTGAGAGTTCTAGACAATACGTCCCCCTTACTTGCCATGGCCATTCACGCCCTGTTACGCATCTGAGCTTTTCTGGCATTGTTGGCGACAACCGCGAGGAATACTACTTGATCTCAGCATGCAAAGGTAGGCGCCACCGCCACTCTGACGTGTGGGGGAGTCCATGCTGACACAATGAAGATAACAACCCAATGCTGAGGGATGGCATGACCGGAGATTGGTTGGTCATCCTGCACGAGATATAAAGACTGAAAACTAACTCATGCAGGATTGGAACCTTTTTTGGCCACAAAGGCGCTGTGTACCAGGCTCGTTTATCACCAGATGCATCTCTGGCTGCCACCGCATCAGCAGACTTCACTGCGTAAGTCCGAGTCTTACCTTTCCAAAAATCACATTGCTAACACATGATTTCCTCACAGACGAGTATGGGATACACACACTGGCGAAACCCTATACACACTTCAGCACAACCACATCGTTCGCGCTGTCGCATTCCCTCCAAATAATGGCCAGCTCCTTGCAACGGGCGGCATGGAGAAGAAGCTGCGCATTTTCGATCTCTCGAGCGTAGCGCCAATTACAAATGGCGCCCCAACAAACGGCGACTCTTCAGATCCCACTATTATCTCAGCGGATAAGGGCTTCGAAATTGGCCCAGATGTCCACAAGGGGGCTATCAAAGCCATCATCTGGACACACGACCCAAACATCCTCGTCACAGCTGCCGACGACAAGATAATCCGCTGGTGGGACTTGCAGAACAGGGTGGTCATCCAGGAATTGCCGGTAAAAGGCGACATTGGTTCCTGCGAGTTCAACATGCTCTCCGCCGGTGCCGACTCCGCGGATATCGGAGGGGGCATGCCCGTCCTGGCTATTGCGGCTGGCCGTACCGTTTATTTCTATGGCGGCGCGGATGCAAGACATCTGCTGAAGTCGGTGAATCTTCCATATGACGTCGCCAGCGTCGCCATCCACCCGAAGCAGCGCAAGTTTGTGACTGGTGGGATTAAGGACACCTGGGCAAAGGTGTACAACTATGACACCGAGCAGGAACTTGGTGAGTAGCCAGCTGAACTCTCTGATACTGAGACATGCTAATATCGATGTAGATGTTCATAAGGGTCATCACGGCCCCATCTGGAGTATTAGCTTCTCTCCCGACGGCAAGCTCTATGCTACAGGGAGCGAGGATGGCACCATCAAGATGTGGAAGAACTGCGCCGGGCCATTCGGCCTCTGGCGTGCCGAGAAAGAGGTATGAAGTCTGCTCGCGATGTGAAGTAGTCAAACACTAGAGAGGGGGTCGTGCCGCGACACGAAGGGGAAGCTGCTTCCCAGATATTGGTTCCATTGAAATTGGCGAAACGGACCTCAGCGGGTCCTGCTACCAGAGATGCGGACCAGGGTGTTTTGCGGGAGTATTGGGACAAGCATTGTAGCGTCAGCATGAGATCTGGAAGTGTCCATGGCGGGCATTGGTTGTAATTTAGGTCGGAAGGTTGGGCGGACTCATTGCATATTCCAAGTAGCGGGTTAAGGAGTAGGTCAGGATCGGTTGGGCGAAATCAGATATACAGATTTCAACTACTATGGTCGATAATTGAGAACTGTAGTGTTGTGAAAGCCATGTACTCGTCGTCCACCCACGTGACTGCGAGTAGACCATATGCGAAGCAGGTTTCCAAAGGGCGAGGGTATCACGGCCGGTGTCTGTAGCTTTCATCGGATGTCCAGCTCGATATCTGTTTCTGGATGAGTAGCTACTGTATATTTGCACCCCTGTGCCATGTTAATTAACCAAGGTCTTGCACGTGACCGGGAGCTCAATATTCCTGGAGCTTGCCAGAACGACAATTACCTCCGAAGAGGCTAAAATGGTTGCAAAACCGTTCCTGTATCTCGAAGCGCTTGGCCGCTCATCACAACGTGGGCGCTTGGCAGTGTTCGAGACTCCGTGGAACTCTTGACTTTTATCGATATTTCGCAGCACTAGGGCATTCGGAAGTGTTACATTCGGTTTGGGGATTACGGGATGGGGTGGGATGGGCGGTTCGGGAAAGACAAATAGATCCAAGGGAGGACAGGATATGGATAGAACTGTGGATGCGTGCATATGGTACATATGTACGGGGGATACGGAGTACAGTACAGGCGGCTGGAATGCGAGCTGTATCCTGTTCATGTCGGTAGGGGACACGGGCTCTCCTGGGGGCGATTGTCACGCCTGAATAAGCATATCGATCCGGCAGCTCCCTCCGCTCTTGCTCTCACACCATCTGCCAAGTACAAGCAATGGAAATGCCGACAAAGACGATGGGTTCACGATGCGGCCAGAGGTCTAATATGCAACTTACAGTCTAGCCGTCGACATGAAGGCCACCGCCGCGAGGCCGCCTGTACGAGGATACTTTCTTTGTACATCTGAACACGACATGGGAGCAAACAAAGAAATTACTCGGAGCTGTGGGTGGGAAGAGCAAACAGAACCGAGTGATATGTTGTTCGGCGCGTAGACATGGATAACCACTGGACGAAGCCCCTTGCACTACTGATGTGCCGGACCCCAGCGCGCCGCCCTGATTCGCCGGATGTGTATCCGTATCGCACAGTGGCCAGCGACTCGCCGCCACCCATGCCCGCCCCTGCACCTCTGTTCACCATCCAGCGTGCTTAAGGTGCAGATGGGGCCGATCGGACCCCAGCTTGAATGCACACTAGTGAGCGCCCGCGCCAATGGGGCGGCGGGGACGCGATCATCCCGCTGCGTGCGAGGCAACACACGCTGCACGGTGACTGGCTGTGCTCCCATCACCGTAACCGCCCGCTGTCAATGGTGGGAGGGAGGGGAGAGGTGCGCTGCCGTGCGTGATGCATGGCCCTCAAAAGGCTCTCTGGCCCCCAGCGCTGAACTCGAGAGGTCTGATGGGCGACTGACTGAGAGACCTACATCGTCGACGCTGAGCCACTTCCGTTGATCATCTTTGCGACTTCACAAAAAAAGTACGATTGTCGACAGCAGGGCGAGAGAGAGAGTAACCCTGTCTCCGAATAGCTAAGCTGCTGCGCATCTTGGCCATTGTTCTCTGCACAAAAATCTCTGTTCCACATCCGCCGCCATGTTCTACTCAATACTTTCAGCTCTGGCGATATGTCTGTCGTTAGTGAACGGACACACTGTGATTTCTTATCCAGGCTGGAGAGGAGACAACTTGGTCACAAATGAGACGTTTCCATTCGGCATGCAATGGATGTATCCTTGTGAGTAGCCCCCCCGATTCCGATTTCTTGTATTTGCGATATACCTTTGCGAACAGCGCAAGAGCTCTCTCCAGTGGGCATATGCCGGCTCAACTGGACGACCCGCGCAACATCCAAAGCGCAATCTCATTCACCTCAACTTTTTCCAAACTGCCGCTAACTTTCTCTCTAGGCGGCGGAATGGGTACCTCGCGCAACCGCACCACCTGGCCCATAGGCGGCGGTGCTCTCGCCGTGCAGCCGGGCTGGTTCCAAGGGCACTCCAAGGGCTTCTTCTACGTCAATATGGGCTTTGGCACCAATGGGCCCGACAATGGCCCAAATAACTTCACCAACGTCATGGTCCCCATCTTTGAGTTCACGGGACCCTCGAACGGACCTTACCCGGGCACCTTCTGTCTGCCGCAGATCCCGCTGCCAGCGAACGCGACCGTCAAGGCGGGCGATCTGGCGACGATTCAGGTCGTGATGACAGCACAGCACGGGGCGAGTCTATTCAATGTAAGTTGCTATGTTCGATAATTGAACAAGGAGCAATAACTAACGGCTATTAGTGCGTCGACATCATCTTCGCAGAGCCAGAGAACGTCGCAGAGGTCAACAAATCGAACTGCTTCAATAGCAGCGACATCGGCTTCAACAATGTCTTCACATCACAAATTTCCGGTGCCGATTTGTCAATAACCATCTCGATGGTCGTCCTCACACCCATACTATTACTCAGCATGTGGGGTCTATCATGATGAGATAGAGATGACAAGCCTGTGAATCGGAAATGATGGGCTGGAGGCAAACGGGAGGGTTCGCGTACTTCTCCTGGGGGCCTGGAACAAACGAGCGGGTTCCTGGGCAGCGCGGCAAAATGCACCGCGGTTTTTGTATACAGCATGGCGGAGATGGGGATCGGATGGGAAAGATGGCGCTGGGGCGTTTTATTCACAATATTTGTTTACTTCCATAGGATGGATGGATGCCGCAGAGGCTGATTTGCATCTACATATCCCCCCCGGTTATTAGGGGCTTTTTATACCAGGGGATTGATGTGCCAGGATGGGCAAGGAGAGTATGTAGATGTAATGAATGAGAAGCAACGGATTATACTCCGCTGAACCACCTTTGACTACAGCATAATTGATCAACTTGTCCCGGGCTTGGGTAGGCTAGTAAAGCGGGTAGTGGGGTCGGAACGGGACGAGCGCTTGGCGAAGTCTTCAAGAAATTATCATGGTAATCGTGAGCCCCCATCAATCTAGAACTCTTCATAGACCTCGAACGGTAAGTTTGGCTCATGAACTCCGTTTCCACGATTTCCATGTACCGTGCCCGACAATCTTTGGATACTGACGGGAGCCATGCGGCCCGTCAACCAGCCTCAGGGCTGTGCAAACGCGCCTTGCCAATGACCAGTGTTCCCGAGAAGGGCCCGGTAGGCAACCCATCGGATGCCTAGTTCGTAGCAAACAAGTGGCCTAGAATGGTTCAATGTGTATTAGACTTGGTATTGGTAATGCAACTCTGGGGATTTTGATGGTTCTGGCACGGGGAATGGCTATTTACAGGAGGAGGTGCATATCCGAAACGCTGCTTGGCCAATCCTAGGCAGACTTGGAGCGCTTCAGCGCGCATAACCAGCAAATAGTCATGGCAAGGCTACAGGTTGAAATGGTGGGGTTTTCTTTAATACGCTGCTCTCTCCTGTGCTGTTATTTTTCATAGGTTATTTGGTGAAATCGCAGACGATTTCCCACAGCATGCCAAGATGGCCCTCGAACTCTCCAGCAACTTTTCGCAGCAGGGCTCTGTGGATTGGGTTGCGCTCTCTGGTGGCTTTCTTTCCATCAGCAAGGAGATACTTCAGCGTCTCTCCGGCTCAAACTTGGATCCGTATACTGTGGCCGTCGGACACGCTCTCGGCAGTCAGTTTCGATTATCTAGCAAAGGACGAGTCAACATGCAGACGGCCTTGGACAATATGAATGCATATGCAGGACTTCAGAATGTACTCTGGTTTGGCTTTGGGGTAAAGCATCCTGCAAGATCAATAGGGACGACAGAGCAAGGCACCACACTGGTAGCTTTGTGTGCTGCGTTGGCAGAATGCTTCCCACACGAAACCGCAGCAGAGATATTGAACGATATGGTGTCCTTGGACAGCAATCTCAACATGACGCCTTCTGTTGGCGAATGGCTTGCGCTTATCAAGTCTTGTGCTGGAATATTGTCAACGGCGATGTTCTCTATACGCGCAGAGCAATTGATGGGATTGGAAAACAGTGACAGACCCGCAGACCCAACTGATATTGCTACGGTTCTGAACGCCATCGGGAAGATCACAAAACATGAGTGGGTATCCATTACCATACATGGTGGCAAGGAAGCCAGGTGGATAGGAGCTTTGGCAGAATGGCTCTTTGGCCTGACCGTCACCATCACAAACAACCAGGACGAAGTCATATACATCAGCTGCCCGGACGGCCAGATCTCCCAGGTGAATATCCGTTCTCAGTCCAGGCACGACCACCTGCATCCGGATTATCGAGCGCCTAAAAAGATAAATAAGTCTCTGGAAATATCAGACAGGACGTTCTACATCCAGGCATTAAGCGAGGTTGTGTTCAGAGGCTTTGGCTTTAAACCTTACGGTGGCGAAATGGATACACCAACGATGAACGGCCGCGTTCGATGGGAAAACTGCCTATATACAGTATTTGGTGTGTTGTTCAAAGAATTGATGAAGAGGCCTGACCGCGTTGCGAGTGTTGTGAGCGCCGCAGCAAGGATATACAGTGCTATAGCAACTGCAGAAGACGATGTCCCAATGGTTGTTTTAGAAAGTAACGTGCTCTACGTCGAGTCGTCATTCGGAGCGGCCTTTGTTCATAACCTGCTCCAGTGGTTCCCAGAACTCTCAGCAATCAAACAATATCTAGATCAAGATTCCGAGACCCAAACCTACAAAGACGCAACATCAAAATATCGAGTGTCTTTAAAAGACATACGGGATGAATGCGGTTGCAGACTATGTGTGGGGTTGGACGCTCGACCAAAAGAGAAAGAAGTCAATTGCCAAGTTGTTCTCATGGAGCTAATACTTCGAATTGGACGCCTTCTTTCCGTCGTTGACTGCGCCGAAGGTCTTTATCCAAAATTTACTGGTTTCCGTAAACTATATAATATGCGTGGTAAGGAGCAGCTTGAGCAGCGCAACCCAAAGAAATACGTTTCGGATCCACCAGGAGTACACAGATACCGTCTTTCAGACATTGAGGTCCCAAAAATGGCACAATGTTTTGCCATGGATAATTTTCCATCTCATATGGAACATGCGCTATGTCTATTCACTGGACGCACTTCCAAAGAACTCAGTTCAGACTTTTCTAGCTCGCCAGCAATTTCTGTCGACGGGATTTGCATATATCTCCGTATTCTTTGCGAAATTCCAAATAGCCCGGAAATGTTTGCAATGCTTCATATCTGTCCTGGGCAGATTTTGCACCAAGGCAAGAGGTTCACTCAGTTAACCGACAGGCCAGAACAATCAATCAAGAGTAAATCGCAGTTCCAAAAGGGCGAGGACCTACTCCTATGCGCGATGCAAGGTACCATGACCTCAGTGAAATTAGCCGTGAGAGAAACGGTTAACCAGTTATTCCTCCATTACGACGTTTTCTTAAGCGATGGAAATGCAGCCAGAATGCATCTGCAGCCGTATATGGTGTCTGGAAAGATGCTCACTAGCTACCGGCGGCTATCATGTAGCCATTCCGACATCTCGGTGACTGGTTGGGGTGATGGGTCCGACTGGGATGACACCGACATCCCTGAGCTTCAACACAAGTATGGCGAAGGGAAACATTATGAATGTTGGAACATACAATCCACCGACATAGGAAGATGTGTTATTGCTGGGCGTTATGGTGGCGACGGTATCAACAGCGTTCTGATTGTGCGAGACGCAGAATGTCTGCCGTGCTGTGTGAAAATATGGAGCGAAACGCGTGAAAGATTCAAAACAGAAATTATAATGATCGTCGATAAGCCCGATCCCCATCGCCCTATGCGAAAACTTGCGTAGTTGGTTGGTTCGATGTACGATGCAGGATGGCCGCAGGGAGGATCGAATATAGCTACAGCTAGTGTATGTATCGCTGGGATTGTAATATTTTTGCTACATGGGGAGTTCAGTTGGCATATTGGATATGTTCAATATGACTCACAAGTTGGGATTCGATCAGTTTATTGGGTGTTGCTGTTCCTGTTGTCGTTTGAAGCACAAAACTTGGTTTCTTGCTTAGCTCAAGAAGTCGATGGCAAACATTACTATTTGCTAGAGATTATCTATATAGACCAAGACCCTTCTTTAAGGAGCAACGTAGTTCAATATTGGTTTGATGTCTTCGACTCAGCACCAGATATAAACAAGTCCTGATTGAAAACAAGAGTCACCATGCGTATTAAAGTGGGCATTTAGGATATAACGTTACTGGCCCAGCTATACTTCTAATCAATTTGTATTTCGGACGATAGACTTTGTCGTTGTAGAACAGGGACCGAGTCAGCTTGGCTCAGTTACTTGATGTCTTCAAAGTCCTCTCAGATGGACGTTGTGTTGTCGATTTCAACATTTGGGATGACTGAAGCCATAAACTAAGCACATCTTGTTAATATAAACTGAGTTTCTAATCTTCGGCAGTTTCTTACCTTCAAGAACACAACCAAATACTGATCCACCCTGATTGCAACTTCGTCTTCATAGGGATTATCATCTGTTTCCACTACCTCCCATTCATCCTCAGCATTTTTCCTGGATTCATTCCTTGCCCCCCCAGCAAGATTCAGCTTATTCATGTCGCCCGGCAGATCACCTAAATATTGACGACTGTCGGCAGCTTGTGCCAGTCTTTGCTTCTCTCTCCGAAGTTTGAGTGCGCTGTTTGCACGTTTCATGAGGGATTTCATGACTGAAGCATGGCGACATGGATGTATCGAAACCGTCTTCAATCCATCCACGTGTGGGAAATTTTCAATGGTCACAGTCTTCTCGCGATAATCGCCCATGATATCCTCCATCATGAGGTCCGGGTGCAAGGGATGGTCTTTGGTGTCTTTGCCTGCCAAATACATGCGGGGAGTTCGATCGTATGCGGAGTAACCAATGTATATGTCGTATTTTCGATGTTTACTGCTCTTGTGTTAATCCACGATGCGATCCATATCCGTCAACTTATTGCGAAGAGAAAGTCGATTACTTACCTCTCCTCTTCATTGGGTTTATCGTTGAGTGCCTCCGGGTCGGAATCGTCGTCCATATCCGGGATATCATCAGCCTCGTCCTGTTCCACCTCTCCCAAATTCCCGCTCTCATCCAAGGTCCTCACATCCCTTCCCCTTCTCTCCTGGCTCGCCGCCAGGTTTGCGGTTTTTACCCATTCCTCATCATCCCCAGGAGTTCCGCTATTTGCGCCACTCCGGAAGTCCTCGCCGACCGCAACTCTCGTCTCTTGTTGTTCAGAAACCCCTTGAAACGTGTCGTTTAGCCGCTGGTGGCATGGTACACCGACGTATTTCAGAATGTGTTTACTTGGATCAAGTTTATCAACAGGACTGGCCAGATTCGTCGGTTGGTACCACTGCCATGATGGGAACTTAGTCGTGAGGTAGTCTCCTGCAGCCTCAAAATCCTTGGTACCGATCTGCCCCGTCCCGAAGAAGTCGGCATGTTCCACGGAATCTGCAACTTTGTCCCGAAAGTTGGCCATGACACTCCGAACTGCGAGCGGGGTTATTTTGCTGAGGAGGCCATCCATATTTCCGTGCTATCGATTCGGACTTAAAACAGCAAGTTGAGTTGTATGCTGTGCAGGTGAGGGATGCAATATTTCAGTGAAGTCGGAAGCGCGACGGCGAAACAGATGGAAAGGAAGCCTGTGGAGATTTGGACCTGCCAGGTGACAAGATGACGATGGGCGAGATGTTGTTGCCTCCTCTATCTTATCAGCCTCGCTTATGTCATCAGACGGTCACGAGGCGCGGGGTAACCTGTGATCAATCAACCACACGCAAGAACGCTTGATCTCCTGCCAATAGAGTGTTTGCCGACTGGCGGTAATGCCTGGTGTGAAGAACCCAATAGTCTAGCTGTTAATAATGCAACTAGTATCCGGCATCTCAAGCCTGAAGCTGTGGCCTGTTCCGGAAGCTGTAAGGTGAATCTTTTCCTATTATTGATTATGGGGTGACGAGCACCACGAAACTGTTTCTCAACCCCAAGCAAATGTCATTTGACCTTTCACATAAGAGTATTACAAGAAAGAAAGATGTTGATAAATAACAACATATTTGAAGATTTATCTGCTTTGACGTGTCAAGTGTGGATAATGGCGGCTGGAAATTATCTAAGTGGTGCATCCGTGGAAATTTAGTATGGAATCTGTACAGTATAAGCCACTTCATGGATTTCATTCCATGGTATCACAATGTTTTCGATCGTCTTGTTCTGCAGGCGAAATTAAATTTGAATTTCAACTGAAATTCGAACTGCTTATTTTCCTTGTAAGCGTTTTGTTGCTAGGACGATTTTGTCACATTGACCTAGTCTATATGGTGAACTCACTTAGCACTTATTCGAGTGAATTGTGACTGTGCGATTGTTATGTGCCAACTCTACCTTCTTTTATGCTTTATGATTGAGATAAACTACATCTCTGGGTTCACTCTCTTTATGCTGGAGGTTTCTGAAAGACAAGCAAACACACCATGTCGTCGACCGAGTCATCAAGTATGGAGTCTATGGAGTCTTACCGTGCTCAAGACGGAGCAGCGCAAACCATGCCTACAGAGTCGCCGAGTATTGGGTCTCACCATTGCCAAGATGAAACTGTGCGAGCGATCGCGATGGAGTCATCAAGTGTGGAATCTCACCATGCTCAGGATGAAGCTGCGCGCTCAATGGAGATCCTCCACAAAGCCACTACATTCTTAGAGCAAGTCAAGGTAATAGATTAAATCCGACAGCAAGTCAAGAGATTAATTGATGGGTAGATGAATTACCAGAACAAACCAGAGGTGCACAAAGAACTCTTTGGTCTCCTCACTTCATACGCTGCCGCGAGAGACGAGGCCCATCAACATATCAGCACTCGAGTGGATGCCTTGTTCCGGGGCGCTGCACTTCAACTCTCGTCTGTCCGAGATGACTTAATTCAAACCATTCGAAAGGGGAAAGGTACGCCATACGCTGCACCTCTCGTCGACTCTGCCATCAAACGTGTAGCCAAAGTCACGGTCGTGAGCACGGCGGCCGAAAATTCTGAGGAGGAAAGAATCGAAGAGAGTACCATGAAAGACATCTCCAGGGTCAAACACCTCCCAGAATTCAGTGTCGATGCCAGTCTACTTAAAGGCTTTAGTCAGCTGTTGCCAGCAAATGTCTATCCATCAGTTGCGGGACGCACCATGGCAACTGGAGGGACATCGCGGTTCCACAAAGAAGAAGGAAAGCGGTACATGGAGTTTCTCGAGGTATGTTTTTGTTTTTCTCCACATTCAACGCTGGTCATTCTGACGATTTACAGGCTTATTTTAGCGACAGGCCAGATGTCTATGAAAAATACGCCACGGCCATTGATGACTTTGAGAGAAAGAGGATTAGAGCAAATCGTCGTTTATATGTCAAATCAAGGATTTTGCTCCAGGACTCACCACAGCTCTTCGAAGGGTTTCAGAAGTTCTTGCCCGAAAATGCAAAGGGCGAACTTTATCGAACATCGGCTGGGAAGCTTCGATGGCGGCACTACCATGCTGACCACGTCACCTATGGAAACCAGTCGGACAGCTTGGTTTATAAGTCCTGGTAGTACCTGTACATTTCGGTGGCCTTTATTTGATCGTCTACAAAAACAACGCATGCCAGATCCAACTATTATTATACAGTGCTTGGCATTCTCTAATACCAATTAGGGTCATCATGTGAATGCCGTTCTGCTCTCGGGTTGAGGTTTAGTATTCTCTGCCCTGGAATATGTTCTTTGGTGAAATGCGCCTCAAACATGCCCGATATTGCCCTTCCTCCAATCGCACCAAATGAATCGTATTCCCCAAGCTCTCCATTACAAGCGGTCCATTCGGGTGACATCGGCGTTAAGCCGTCCCCAAGGTCGCACCAACGCGTCACTGAGATTGCGCGCTTGAACGAGTTTGTCGGCCGATCCTCCATATTTTTTAGTTCGATGAGGTACTCGCTTGGGCAGTCTGGACATCGCCTCATGGGTCTGCATGATTCACACAGCGTCACAATTGACCGAGGGTCGTAGTGGCGTTGGTGTAGCTTGTCCTTAACTTTCTGTCCCATCGAATCGGCCGGTTTTGGTATATGGCTGAGAGCGCATTTACAAAGCTCCATCAACATGCCGTCCCTCCAATGGGCGCAGGCCGAAAAGTATGGGCTATAGTCATCGCGTGAAAATAGTAGAAGCCGCACTTCGCTCTGGGTAAGTCCGGGCTCCGCGTAGCAAGAACTGCTCACTCGCATGTGCAGATGGCCATTAATAATGGCAAATTGGCTCTGGTGGGACCAATGGTCCTCCTTCCACCGCCGCACCAAAGATTCCACGGGGATTCCGTACGCTGGTCCGTATCGTTTAGCCCTTGTGACGAGTTGGACAAATGAGAAGGGGAGGTTGCGGCGAGGAGTGATGCGGGTGCGAGGGAAGGGAAGATCGAAGGCCTTGGGGCACTTATATAGAGGGTTGTGTGTCGCTGCCGGCTTGAGAGTCTCGTTTCCATGGTGTATACGGTAGTGGTAGGAGGCGCATAAGAAACATAAAAGGTGGTTTGGCAGGTATCCGTCCATTCTGAGGAGGAACTGAATCTTGTATTGATGGTTTTCTGGGTGGTTTAGCGCTTCCCATGGTTGTAGGCCGAGGCGCCAAAGTAGTTCTTTGGTAGTAAATGCTAGGCTAGCTGCTTCAAATGGCGTTAGATATTCGAGAACTGCATCCCAAATGGGCAACGGTATCTTCGATAGAGTGTGGTCTTTAGGGTGGCATGCAATGCCCGTGGCCCTTGAAAACTGGTGTTCATCGTACACCTCATCGTCATAAATTAAACTATGTAGCAGTGCCGTGTTGTCCTGCCTCTCGCCCAGCTGGCTATCAATCACGGCCTCCCTGTGATATATAGGTGATGGGCTCCGGATGTCATATTGAGGTGCGCCCGAGGCTTCCGATAGCGTACTTGCAGACGCGCTAGGTCTCGAGCGTTTCTGGAGTTTAGATGAAGCCTTGGGACGAAAGGCCCGTGCTAATCGAGTTCCGAAACCGCTACCCTCTCCAGGTGCCATATTATGGAGTTGTCTGGTCAAAATTTGTTGAAGATATTCGGATAGACGTCATCCAAATGCCGGTAGTCCGTCCGTACGCTAAATTTTATCTAATCTGGGGTATCAAGATAAGCTACTAACGGTAGAACTAAAAATAGACATGCGACGGGTAGAGAAACAACCACTTCAATTGGGCGGCTCATACTTTCTAAAAGTTCAGTTGTTTAATATATACGTATATGAGAGTGTATAGGCAATGGTATATTTTGTCTAATCTTAATCATATTTCATATTTTCCATACCCCATCACCCGAATATTGCGGTAATGACTAACTAAGTGAACCCAAGTGCAAGCACGTATTGGAACAAATAGTTGAAATAGCTGAGCAATCACACAATAAACAGAAGGATATTTCAATACTTTCCCACAAATCTTCAGGCAATGACGCCAGTGCCAGCCTTCGACTTTACCAAATCGCAAATGCACGAAGCTGGGTCGAGGCTGTAGTTTGTCAGCTATGTTTTTGGAGCACAGAATGTGGATGACTTACACGTAGCTGTATGGTGGTGAAAGAGAGCCAGTCTTGGTAATATCAGTCGTGCTGCCCACGAAAATGTTGTTCTTCGAAACGGCGTAGCCCTCTTCGTCGCTGTCCAAGTTGGTTGTGATAGCAAGCTTGGTGTTTAAGAAGTAGGACTGCTCGACAAGGACCTGAGCGCCCATGCGAGAGTTGATTCCGGAGGTCGGGTTGTTCTCGAAGCAAGAGCTGTAGATGTGAGCAGTACCGAATCTGATGGATGGCAGTCGGGAGTTGACGTTGGTAAAGTGGTTGTGGTGGAAAGTAACACGGAGGTGGCCGGTGTCCTCGGAACCGTTGCTATCGGAGTGACCGATGAGAGACCCCTTCCACTATTGAACAGGTCAGCAGCTGATTATTATACTACGTATAGAGTGGGTATACAGACGTGGTCGTGGAACTTGCTCCATGATACGGTAACGTAGTCGCTAGCATGGGTGATGTCTAGCAGACCATCATAGTAGTCTTTGTCGCCAGTGAGGCCGACAGTGGAGAAATCACAGTGGTCAACCCAGACCTTGGTGGCAACATCGAGGGCAACCAAATCGGCGCCCTTTGGAGGGTTGTGGAACTTCAGGTTGCGTAGAATGACATTGCTAATTTTCTTGAGTCTGAAGCCACCATCCGTCAATCCTGTGAATGAATTAGCCTCGGTGACACGCACATTAAGTTGCAGGTACAAGCTTACCAGAGTTGGCACCGACTCCAATGACTGTCGTGCTGCCGGCCAGGTCGAGAACTCCACAGCCTGTCAGAATCCCAGAGATCTTGATGACACCACCACCGCTAATGGCGGAGGAAAGAGCTGAGCAAGAGGTAACAGTAGTTCCGCTACCGCTGCCACCTCCAGTGACGCCAGCACCGTAACCGACAAGCCCGTTGATAGGGGCTGCGCCGCAATCGTTTGAACCAGTTGGGGTCGGGTCGCTAGTCACAGTTGTCAAGGTAGTCCCCGGTGGGTTGACCGTCGTTGGAGTGCTTCCTCCCCCAGTAAAGTAGCAGGAGCACTCCTTGGAGATAGCGCTGGGCTTGTTGTTACAGTTACTAGCCCATGCTGGCAATCCCGTGGTGGCAGTAACGACACTTTGCGTAAAAGTAGCGCAGAATTTAGAAGCAGTTGCTGGTTGAGCTTCCATATAAGATGCGCAGGGGTCGGTGTCCGGGTTTGTGCAGCCCAGGGCCACGGGTAGGAGGGCTAACACAGCGTAGTGCCACATGGTTTCCGAGTGAGGAATATCAAGAAAGGGATCCTAGAGGGGGCAGGGGATTGTTGGGGATCGTCGAGTGCGATTTAAACAAAGTCCCTGCGAACGCTGATCTTAGCTTTATACTCAAATCCATATCTTCAAGCTTCTTTGTAAGTACTCGCTGGAGTCGAGATTTTTCCACCTGTCGGAATGAAAAGGGGGCTACAGTAAGGCCCAGCGCAGACAAGGGAGCCAAGTTGCCGATCTGCCGAGCTGCAAAGATCCCCAGGTTCTCAACTTAATATCAAATAGATTGGATGATTTGGCGGCGTGGTCATCTGTAGACCACGAGTACTATGGAGAAATATGTTTCAATGCAGATCACTCCAGCTCGTCTGCAAACTCCGAAGATAGATTAGGACCGTGAGCTTGGCGCTCGTTACAAACGACGACGGAAAATATGATATACCCAGCCACAGGCACAAACCAAGCACGGCTGGAAAGCCAGAAATTGACCGAGTTCAATCTCGAAGAATATAATTTTTGCGGATAGCCCTCCAGTGACTCCAAAATATAGTGGGCGATTGGTGAACGGGCTGACAGTGAAGGTTGTTGTTGAAGCCAAGCTAAATTAATTTATATGGAGGTTGGAATCTGACCCCGGATTTGACTTTATGCATGAACCTAAATACCCCGTGCCGCCAGCATCTGTGGGGTAAATAGACCAACAAAAACAAGGTACCTGAAATTATGAAGGTGGGATTTTAGTCGAGGGAACCAAAATATCGCAAAAGGGGTCAGAAACGAAACACCGAGAGGGCTTCGGCGTGTAGTTATAATTAACGGCTTCTCACGTCTCTCGAGCCCATCGCTGAAGTGGCTTCCATGTCTCGGCATAACTAAAAACTCATCCCAGAAGATACGGCCACAGGCTTTAGCGTATATTGATAATTGTAGAGTTTTAACGTTTCTTGAGCCCATCGTTGAAGTGGTTTTAATATCATGGTATAATTAGGAACTCGTCCCAGAAGTATGGCTGTAGGGATTCTTGGCGAGCACCATCTCTTCCTCGTCAAGTGTTGTAATACGTACTATTAACACGCCATAGAAAGTGCACCACCAGTTTCACTCCAAAATCATCATGGTACGCAACGCGAGGATAAATACGATGTCTGCTCGGGGTCCGCAGTTGCTGATGAATCCAACCAAATGGGTGGTTAAGGTAGATATAAGTTTGTCATTGATAACTGGACTATCTCATCAGTTTTGTTTTCTCCCGTCTATATTACCCCTGTTCCGCCTCAAACTCGATTTGCATGTCGGCGTCAAACGCCTTTAAGCCCATATTTGCACATCTAGTTTCATNTAGATATAAGTTTGTCATTGATAACTGGACTATCTCATCAGTTTTGTTTTCTCCCGTCTATATTACCCCTGTTCCGCCTCAAACTCGATTTGCATGTCGGCGTCAAACGCCTTTAAGCCCATATTTGCACATCTAGTTTCATGCCAAACTCAGGAGAGAAGCCCTCAGCTATATAATCATTAGAATCTCGAAAACATAGCATTTTTTTTTTTTTTTGGCTTACGTACATATTTAGCAAGAGATAGTGTTGTATGGGCAGCCACCGCTGTTGCAGCTCCAACATAATTTTTTGCCATTGCTGCATGTAGCACAGCCGTCTGATCGCTTCCCTAACTCCTCGGTTCCAGGAGCTGCGATGGATGGGGCCGCAATAGCAACGGCAAGGAGGGCAGCAAAGACGAGGGTGAGCTTCATCTTGATGTCGATAGTTTACAAGTTTTCTTGTTTGCTACTGTTGTTGTTGGTATCGTTGTATAACTGGAGAGGAGTTCGATGATGCAGAGAAGTACATATATGGCGTGAGAGGCAGGCTTTATATAGTTCTTCTACGCGGCTATATTCATGTTATTTGACAGTTATGTTGGGACTGTCCTCTAAAAGCAATTGATGCCAGTTGAAGTAATTGGCTATGATATTCGCTCATGATGATAGTTCGGTTATTTCTACCTTTGTATTCTACAGTTTGTTTTCAATACACCAGCCTGCAGGATATAGTTAGCCTACACTACAAACAGTAAGTGACGAGGAAAGACTAAAATCAGTATTGTTAGAGTTAATAATTACTGGCGCTAATGTAAATCCATAGTGGTGTTTATAAATTGGAACGAATGAGGCTAATATCTGATTAGTGATTGCTTGAATAAACGGGTAAAGCACACTACTGGGAGGGGGTCAACGGCCTCTACCATGAGCGCCACTTGCAATTCACAGGATGGGGATTATACTACCTTTATCTTGGAACCCCACATAAACTTATCTCCCTGGTTTGGTAGTGGATGCGGCGCAATTAAAGCCCGTCTTAGGCAGTGCAACCTAATCCCTGTCAGCGACTGCCGCCTAGAACGCATCACTATGAGAGGGTTTTTACTGTGATCGTAAATCACCGATTTCGGATTTATCCAACTTATTAGTCGTGATGGAGGATTGCTACATACTACCATGTTCCCCACAGCTCCTGTGCGAGGACCGCTTCTCTCTTCTCGATTCATATGAGCTGCAGGTGCCATTCTGGGAGTTGTTCAATGCTCTTATGGGCGAAGAAGTCAACAACCCACGAGATGTTGTTGATCTACTTGAATCCATAGCAATTTCATTGAGACAGAAGACCAATACGGACTATGGCTTTCTCCGAGATTTTATGAAGGGACTGAAGGACGATTTCTATACGCGGACATGGCCTGCGCTTGTCGGACTTGCGCTGGAAATGCCATCACTCTTCCCAGAGCACAGTCTAACCATCCTCTCATCCAAATGCACCCAGGTCAAGCTATCTAGACGGCAAACAGCGTGTCTTGTTGTCCACCAATTTCTTTGCACTTTGCCCACGCCAACGTGGCAAGATGGATATCAAGACTTCCATATCTGGTATAACTCAGAGCAACCACACACCGGCGCCGTCGATGCATATCTCACAGCTCTGTTCACATATTTTGACCGGATAACCGACACGGATGACTACACGCCTCTTGCAGCTGACCTAACTTCCTGGCCAATATCGTACACCCTCCACACGAATCGGGATCCCCTACCCGCCGTGCAACACCAGCTTTTGCCCCTGGAAGTTTTGGAGTTATCAGCCGCAAGCACATCTCCAGAGGTCCTCGGGATTCCAGATGGCGCCTCCGTGATCTCCGCGAACAAGTTTGTTGGGTTTGGTCGGACAGGCACACAGGAGGAGACGCATGTAGGCGCATCACCAGAGTGCTGTCCTGCAGTTCTTGTAACTCCGCCCCTGGCGGATAACCAGGCCCTCGTAGTTGTGGGCCCTGAAGCGATGATTACTATTGCGGGTTACGGTCGCGATGCTCGATGCGCAGAAGTGCTCCTGCCGAGTGGTGGCTCCGCGATACACCACCGCAAATGGGCCAAGCGCACAATGCTGTTTGTTGATGCTTTGGAGCTTGACGTGGCGGATAGGAGTGGGGGTTTACCTGATGTGCTTCCTGGAAATGTGGAAAGAGAACTGCGCAAGGCCTATACTGGGTTCCGGACAATCCATATAACTCATGAGGGTAACCCGAGAGAACCATTCTCGGTGATATACACTGGCTTTTGGGGCTGCCGCACATTCGGTGGTAATCCGGATATCAAAGCCTTGATACAGTGGTGCGCTGCATCTCTTGCTAGTAGCTCAATGAAGTTCATATGTTCGACTTCAGAACAGCATGAATTTGCAGTTAATTTACGAAGCTTCATTGAGTATGCTACTGCCAATGGCATTAGAACCGACTAACTCCTGAGAATATTACTAGACTTGACGCCTGGTGATCTTGACGGCCTGCAACGTCCCATGGAGCATGTCCTCAAAGTTTTAAGGTCTCACGAGTAATATACACTATATGTATAATAATGTCTCTAATATCCTACTTTGGTTTCAAATTTCTAAGCCATTCAAAGTTGTGCATGGTCTACAATAACAGCTTGAGAGGTACCACACGTTGTGTCACGGTGCTACGTTTCACTGGCGAGTAAATATCGGCCCGCCAGGAGTTAGAAGCTACGATACACAGATGTAGGCTAACAAGGATTCCATACTCAAGTTAAACAGAAATAGAAACTCTGGCAATCCAAAGTGCAAGCAAGCTTTTGACGCGTAGGATACGGGTCTAGGCGATCCGAGCAGCCGCATCTTGAAAGTGACCTATGCCGAGGCTTTGGTTTGATGCTCAATAATGGAATAGGAGTAATGAATACCATGGCTCAAAATGTAACAGCGAGGCGTGTTTCGTTGGTCATTATCTCCTGTGTAACCCAATTTGGACACATAAATCCTTCGGGTATTTTCAAGGCCACTTAGAAGTTCACATTGTGTAATTCAAGGTAGATTATATACTAACGAACTCTGGCTGCACTCTACCCCATAATAGGATGCTGTACTACGCACGGCAATTGTCAGCTCTCCAGCTGCCCACATTCAAAGACCAGTCTCTCAATTAGATCAACCCCGTTGGGCTAGCAAGTACTCGTAGTCCGGCATGGCCAGCTCAACAAAATGTAGCAATTTCTGTGCCACATGAGAACCAAATTCGTGTTCCCACTTCACAAATTCCCGCTGGGTGTCGACGCCCTTGGATAGCTTTGACATGTCCACACCAGTGGATTTCTGGATAGAAGAGAGCCACGGAAGAAACCCGGTCTTCGCAACTTGCCACTCAAAGCTAAGCTGCTGTGGGTCGAGCTGGAGCTGCTGGCATAGACGCTCCAGAGCAGCGCGATCGGACATCGTGTCGTCCGCGTCGATCACAGCTGGCTTGCGATGCTGGTTCAGTGGGGAGTGTGACGTGGCCTTTGACCATGTGTTCAGATACCAGTCGTAAAGAATGCGAGACCAACGAAAGGAGACTTCCACTGGAAATTCGCAATCGTCAATGTCTGCGCCAAAGGTACTCGTACTAATCTTGTACCAGGAGGGAAATACCAGTGCCGGGTGGCGAATCAGGAAAACGGGTGAAACCGAGAGCATGAAGTCGTCGGGAAGCAATGTCGGGTTAGTTGAAATTCTCACCTCAGCATCATTCTGTTGCAGCTGGGGAGTGGCGCGAGGTGGCCGAGGGGTTTCGATGTTGCCGTCAATTACCGACGGCTTAAGAAATGCGTAAATATGCTCTTTCACCAATGCTACCCTGTCCTTCTCGCTAGAATAAGCACTGCTCCCGGATGGCCCTTAAGAAACGATGAGGCTCACCTGCTCGCCGGCTCTGCGAATGACTTCTTCGAGCTTCTTGAAAGCCTCGTGATACGACTTTGGTGCTTCTTTATTCTCCTGGAATTGGATTCGAGCCGCATCTCTTTCCGGGCCCTTGCGGTCACATTGTGCTTCAGTTCCGAATAAGAACGAGTTTATGAATGGATATTCAACAGGGACGACTTCAGGGTGGGATTGGAAAATTTTCATGAAGAGGTTCGACGCCGTGCGGGGGTGTGAGAGGACGAACACAGGCTTGCGTTCTTGTGGTTGTGTGCTGGACATATTTTACAACGTATGAGCGTCGTGGGAAGCGGTTAAGTGGTGTTGAAGATCAGAAAAGCAGACGAACTGAAGTGGTTATGGGTATTTTTAATATCTGGCTGGAGGAGATGGGACATTCGACAGAAGTAATATTACGTCGTCCACGAGGCTTTTTCCGGTCCGGCCATGTAAAGGAATAGCCGTCGTGTGGTTAAATATGCATTTCAATAAGCGAATATTACCAAAGTAAGGGTGAATTTCAGGTTCAGCTGCATGGTGGTGATGCACAGGGCGTTTATTGAATCCATGATGTGGCACACTACATGCATGATCCTTCACCTATCCAGCTGACTTAAGACATAATTAAATTGCCCGATACCAGATATTCTTCGTTTGGTGGCCCTGTACCTTTTACAGCAAGTACCTGAATACATGGCTAAAATCCTCCTTGGTCTCTTGGCAAGCTTAGCCTCGCAAGAAAGTTATGATTACTGTGGACAGCATGTCCTTCAGAAAATACAGTATAATATCTCCTGTTGGCTATGTAGGTAGGGTATTTTGTTCATTTACTGTTTTGAATAAGGATCGTAAAAAGACGGTCACACAATCATAAAAGAAGGAGTCGCATAGTAGAGCTATGTATGCTACCCGTCACATCGAGATATAAAGTTACCATTGTTAGCGACTATGGCATTTCAATTTATGAAGACCTAAAATGTTAGTGTTGATGTTTCAGGTCTTCACAAATTGAAATGGGGTCATAGTCATGTTATAGGCATATATTGGCCAAAGGCAAGGCTATGATAAAACATTTTACTCTAACGAATCTAAACATACAAAACTATATACCAAACTAATTGTAAAAAGCTCCTTTAAATCCACTTCATCTGCCGTACAAATAAGATGCAACCTCCTATTTAACAATGCTAGATAATTTAGCAAGGGAGGGCCTTGCCAGCAGCCTTCTTGGCCAGTGCAACCTCAGCGTTGCGGCGGCGAACGAGACCAGGAAGGACCTTGCCACCACCGTGAACCCACTTGGGGAACTCCTGAGGGTAGACAGTAGCAGCCTTCTCGCCCTTGTTGAGACGTGTGACAATGGAAGACGATTGAACGGCCCCGCATCCGACGTTGAAGGCCAAGCTGACCAGAGCACCGTATTGGTTCGCGTTGAGTACCGCTTTGGAGTTAAGCATGGCGGTAACACACTTCTCGGCTTTCTATAAAGGGAAGTTATTAGCATACTCCAGGTCTTCAGGCATTAAGGGCTACTTACAGCCATGTCTGTGGCGAGGAGCTTCTTGCCATTGGCCTGGGAAAGCGGGATTGGGTATGCGACCTCGGCGCACTTCGACTTGGTGCAAAGGTGGCCATAGCCGACGGTGGGGTGTCCAGTGGCATCAATGTCTATTGGTAGTTGTTAGCATCCCGGAAAACGTATGGCTGCACAGAAGAGTCACTCACAAACTTTGGCGACGAACCCCTCAAACTCAGCAATGAGGTCGACGGTGGCCGCATTAGATTTAGGCGCAGAGCAGCTGCCTCCGCCGGTGCTGCACTTCGGCTTGACATAGCCGCTGGAGCCAGTCTTGACGTAGTAATCGGCAACGTAGCAGCCATCGGATGTCTTATCCCAGATGCTGTTTCCGCTGACGCTGGTTCCTCCAGTCTGGCAGGTTATTGTAACATCGTGGCCCTTAGCGTATGACTTCTTCACAGCATAGCTTGTGCCTGGCCCAGAGCGGCAGTTGACAGTGTCGCCTGTGATTGGGAAGGCAACAGCAGTAGAGGCCAGAGCGGCGGCAGCAGCGAAAAGTGTGAACTTCATGGTGAATAAGGTGGTGGTAAGAGTATAAAGATATATCTTGAAAGGCGATTGAGTTGATGAGTTGATGATTGGATGAGTAGATGAGTTGATGCTTTGGATTGATGATAGAGAGAATGGACGGAAAGTAGTGGTCTATTTGTACTTGATGTTTGGACAGCTTCCTGTCTCGAAAAGCCTCGTGATAGAGCCATGTTCAGGGAGCTTCTGTTCCTGAAAGCCTTGAAAAGGGGCAATGTTCAGCTTCTCATCTCGGAAAGCCTCACAAACGGGAAATATTTCCACATCGCTTCTCGAAAAGCCTCGCGACGGATACATGCTAGTTTAGCCGCAGGCTTAATTCTAATCCGACGATGGTGATCATTCGCATAAGCGATCGGAGTATTATGTTCTCCCCAGCTTCTAGCACTGCCACTGCGACCACACAAATTACACGTGCGCCACATTTTTTGCTTAAAATAGAGTTTGATGGGGTAGGATCTACAGTAATTCATACTTCTTTAGGTTAGATCGATTTTTAATCGCCGTTAGTGCCCCTCTAAATAAGCTTGATGCGTACAATGTGTTCTCCCGTCTGACTGACAGATCGGCGCGGTCCCTTCCACGAAATAATAACGCCCTAGCTATAGTTCTAGACCCACAACGTCCTCTTCGTCCCCTCTCACCACTGCGCTGAAGAAACGGGAGACACACTGTGTGCCATGCCATTGAGGCGAAGTCTATTGAATAAGCTCGGAAATGAAATCGTCGCCAAGTATAGCATAGTAGTGCGCCCTCCCTCTTCTGGTTCTGGTTTCGGTCGTTTGTTGCAGAAGATTCGGCCATTTCACACGTGCGGCTGGCTGTCTTGAACCATTTCTTTCTGTACAAACCTTCCCGTTGAGGCGAAGTCTAGAGATGAAGCTGAAAAATAAAATTGCTACTGAGGATATGGTAAGGCATTCTTCTATTAAACTATGCAGCTATTGATATGAGAGGCCTGGGTTAAGGATTAAGTTGTAAAATTAAAGTCTTGGGGAGGCGACGGCAAGGCATTTTTCGGTCTCTTCTGTATTTTCAACCTCATCTTTCTCTTCTATCTCTTCTTCATGTCGGGCACAGCTATTCATGCATCTATTATAAAGAGGTCACGACAACCCCATTGGCATCTTTTTTTAACAGTCACAATCACAATCACATTCACATTCACATTCACATTCACATTCACATTCACATTCACACTCACAACCACAATCACAATAACATCTCCATCTTCCTCAATCCAGCTTTATTATACACCACCACATCTTCTCCACCTCATCCACAATGAAGCTCCTCAGTCTCGTCGCCTGCACCGCAGCATTCCTATCAACAGGCACCCTCGCCTACCCCATCACCGGCACAACCGTCAACTGTCGCTCCGGCCCCGGCACCAGCTACGCCGTCAAGAAAACCTACAAGAAAGGCGACAGCGTCACCATCAGCTGCCAAAGCGAAGGCCCCGTCGTCAGCGGAAACAGCATCTGGGACAAAACCACCGACGGCTGCTACGTCGCCGACTACTACGTCAAGACCGGCACCAACGGCTACGTAAAGCCCAAGTGCGGAGGCACTGGTGGCGGTGGCAGCAGCGGCAAGATCCCCGGCCCCGTCACGAACGATTACCCGTACAAGAGCCAGTGCGGCCCCGCCGACAAATGGAACTACTTCAAGTGCCAGTGCACCAGCTTCGTCGCATGGCGCATCAATGAGCGCCTCGGTATCAACTTCCACAACAAGTACAAGGGCGCTGCATGGGGTAATGCCAATTCTTGGGACGAGGCTGCGCGCAAGACTGGCGTCCGTGTAGATAACAAGCCCGTCCCGGGATGCATCGCGCAGAGCAATGCTGGGTCTGCTGGACACGTCGCTTGGGTTACTAAGGTCTCTGGCGATACGGTGACTATCGAGGAGTACAACTACAAGAACTATAGGGCCTATGGCACGCGCACGGTTCCCAAGAGCACGTTCAACTATATCCATGTTAAGGTCTAGTTTGTTGGAGGCGATGTTGGAGGCTATTGTTCGAGACCATCTTTTAGTGTTTAGAGACTTTTCTTACTATTCTTATTCTGTACCTCTATAGAGCATATTAAAATTATAACGGATTAAACAACATTCAGTTTCATGTGACTATAACTATTTTGCCTAATCTAGAGAGAGAAACGGAAGGTGTCTAGTTGGTTTCCCGTTTTTTCACCGAAGTCCACCGAAAGTCACAGGATTGAACTTTATGGGGACCCTTACTGTAGAAGCTGACCACCCTTCTGCGTAATTCTAGGGTCAGATCCCGTCTTCACTAACCTCGTTTGTGGTGTTGTCAACTGCCGGGATGTTAATACTGTCGGGTCTATGATCGTTATGTGGAAGATATTTTTATTGACACATAATTTATACCATACAGGGCCATCCGAAAATATAAACGGAAAGGGGGTATGGTAAAAACAATTGGTCACATATTTTCTATATTTTTCTTAATATTCTATTTATTTCACCGTAAAATTAATAATTTGTTTTTGTAAAAGTTGAAATTAAGTAAATACATGATAGATACGCATTCCTCATCATATTCACAGACCTCTTTTTGAGCCTCTATCCCTATTGACCCCCTTCCTAGCGTCTATTATCACTAAGCTTCTCCCCCAGCCTCTATCAATAATGACCTCCTCCCTAGGCACTATCCCGAGCGACGTCCTCCACAGCCTCTATCCCTACTGGCCTCCCCAGTCTCTATCTCTTAAAATTATAGCATTGCATTCCACCACCTTTCATCCTTCCATCCCCTCCTCCTCATCCTCACTAACCTCCTCCCCAGCCTCAATCGCCCTCTCCCTCCTCTTCGCAGCAGCCTCCCTCTTCCGATCCAACAACTTCTTCAGCCCCTTTGCCACATTAAACACCCCTCCCGTCCCCGACCCACACGCCGCACAACTCGGATCCTTCCTATACCTCCCCAGCGCACACGCCTCGCAGAAGTAGTGCCCGCACCGCGTCACAACCGGATGCTTATACCCCTCGCGACAAATAATACACGCAAACGGCACGCCCTCCAACTCCGCATCCTCATCAGCTTCCTCCTCCTCCTCTCCCATCCCTCGTCCCGCCCTCGCGACCGTCGTCCCGCCAATATTCTTCTTCCCCTTCGTCACAGTCTCCCACTCCTTATCGAGCTGCCACCCCGCCTTATAATCCTCGCGCGCATGCAGGTACTTGCAGTTATCCCCGAACCCACAGAACCCCGTCGTCTTGTAGTCCTTACACACATCCGGCGCAAAGTCCGTCACGGTGATGGTGCGGATGTTGGTGGGGGCTTTGATGGGCCCGATGTTGCGATTCGGCGCGTCGGGATTGCGCTGGATGAAGGTCGTCTGTTTCTGTGCCGCGAGGCCTTTGTACGTCCCATCTGGGGCTGCGGGGAGGGCGCGCGTGCTGCCTAGTAGTTGCTTGCTCGAGAGGGAGGGCGGGCGCTCATCGAACCACTCGGTGGTCTTGGTGGCGTCGTTGGCGCTGGTGATGCCTGCGCGAGAGGCGGCGTGGGCTGCGGGTGTGATTTCGGTGTTGGAGGATGCGGTGGGTTTGGAGGATGCAGTGATGGTGCCGGTGTTGCGCTTGCGGCGTTTTATCTTGTGGCCTGCTTCGTCTTCGGAGGAGGAGTAGTCGTCGGAGTCGGAGCCCGCTGGAGGTGGAGTGGCGGGTCGCTTGCGGATGTTGGATTTGTTCTTGTTGGTGCGCTTTTTGAAGAGGGCTACTGGGGCGGGTGCTTCTTCTGCGGCTTTGGGAGGTGAGGTTGGTGCTTCCATGGTGCGTGGTTGAGGGTTCTGGTGGAATTGGGGAGATGTTTCCCTTGTGTTTGTTCTTGGGATGGCGATGGGATAGCCTCGAGGCTGAATAAGAGTTCCAGAGCCTTGTGGAAAAGTGGGACGCTTATATAATAAAAGTTAGATAAATATCAGCCAATCAAACGCGCGGTTCGGTAGTTGTATTTTCCGTCCGTTGTTTACATTTGTATGTATGTAACTTGGTACCTCTGTCCCTAATATACCCCTAGTACCCTACTGTTGTACCAAGTACAACCCTTCATCACGACCCTCATCCCTTCACCAAGAAAATAGTCAGGACCCCATACAATCTACTGTAAACATCAGACGAACTTTTCATTACTTTCTATCGCTGCCACCGAATTTTAGTTGGAATTGTTACTGTGCAGCTGTAGAATCATCAGACAGCGACAGTATTGACATTCTGGCCTTTTGAAAAGTCTCTGGATAGTTCTGGAAGGTCTGTCATATCAAGGTCTCAGTGGGACGCGACCAAGGATAATGAGGATCCTCCCCCCCTGGCACCAGCTGAAGCTAACAAGCTAACGAGATACTGGTGGAACTGGTACAAACTGGCGAGATTGCGATATCAATGCAAGAATTCACGATCGCCCAAACAAACACTGTCGCAGCCAATAGATTTCTGTTTACTCTTCTGACATGAGATGGAGACAACTCGGCCTTATGGGTTGGTCGAGTCTTCTCTCCTTGCACTTTTACTCATACTGGTACTCCACATAAACATAAAACATGGAACGTGGGGAATCTGTAGAAAAATAGAATTAAAATGTCTTGTGATATAGCTGAGCTGAGCTGTTCGCTGCTGTCTGTGTCTCTCGCTTCCAATATGTTGTTTCCACTGCCTGCATGTGTAATTGTGTAATGGCAATCTGTCGGCTACTCTCTCTCGCCCTTGACGCGCTTCTACGACCATCGCTCTGTCCGTGACTCTCCTCATTCACTGACTCAAAAAGACAATCACAGAATCTGAGACGAGCACCCGTGAACGAATATTGGGGAAATTAATATAAAACTCTTCCCGCGTCATCTACGCGTTCTGTGTGGTTGGTCGATCGATCTACCGCCGGCGACAACAAACGCTACGCCAATATTACACGACCACGGCCATCCCGACTCGCACAAACAACACAGCCCTCACCACAACGACAAACCACGCCCTCGACCTGGTCGTCATTGTGAAGAAGGAGACCAATTCGCCAACTCGCAAACGCAACCCATGCACAGCTTCCCGTAGGGCCAGACAGGCAGCAAACAAAACGCGAGCGACTCCTTGTGCCTGATCCAGTTTCGGGGAGGCACAGGAAGCTCATTTAAAGGACTGGGACCTCCGCCGGCGACATCATGGCAGCAACCGACGCCGAACAACCATACGCCGACATGGCTGCAGGAGACCCTTTCACGTCGAGCACGAGTCACCGTTACTCCAACTTCGACAATCAGCTATTCGCGCTTGGCCCAACCACATCTCCAGAACAAGCAAAGCGTGCATTGGAGGCACATCTCGCCGAGACCGAACGTAGGATACGGGACGCGTCGAAGCTGGGCACGACGCTCGTTCAGCAGCGAAAGGAACTCGCGGACCGATTGAAGGAGATCGAGAAGGAGCAGGATGAGGGTGAGATCACGCCGGAGCTGAGGCAGAAGTTGGTGGACATCGAGAAGGAGTACAATGAGGTCGGCCGCGAGAGCGCGCGGGCGTTTCTGCCAAAGTCCAGGGTGTCGAGCAGCGAGATGGCTGAATCTCCATTTCCAGTTCAGGGCAAGGTATGCGATCTTCCATTCACTTACAATTCATATACTGACCATTCATACAGCGTTCCGTGAGCCCTTCGAAATTCGAAAGCCAAGCTACCGCCTCGCCATCGAAGCTCAGCGTACCCAACCGCAAGCAGAGAAACCAGCCCTCGAACCGAGTTCACGATATCGAATTTGCAACCGAGATCTCTACCTCTCTCTTGTCACAAGTCCGTCACCTACAAGCGCTTCTGGCTGAAAAGGAAGAATCTCTACGAACTGTGAATACGGAAAAGGCACGTCTGGAGGCAGAGGCCGAGGGATTCAACCAGAGATTACGAGCTCTCGACGAAAGCGAACAGCGTTACAAGGATGAGAATTGGAGTCTTGAGACCCAGCTACACGACCATATCGCAACCGCGAAAGAAGCAGCTGATCGCGAGAAGAAGCTCACTCAAAGCTTGAATGCACTCCAAGCCCAGAAGACAACTGCCCAGAAGGACCTTGACGAAATGAAGCTGAGCCACTCCAAGCTATCCGAGACTCACGCAGCAGCGGTGAAACTCCATGATACGGAGCTTGGAGGACTCAAGCGGAACATGGCCATGGTCGAGAACGAGCGAGGAGCGCTCCAGCGCAAGATTGAAGACTTGACTGGCCAGAACCATGAGCTTGCCATGGCCGTTGCACGCCAGCGTGGTATTGCAGATGAACAAGAGAGCCAGGATGCCACAGACGAAGACTTCGAGACCGCAGATGACAACGTCACACCTGAGCACTCTCCACCACCATCGCCGACTAAAATGACCCCGCGCCATAGCCATCTGGAGGCGGAAACTCTGAAGAGCTCGCTGCATCACGCACACCGAATGATTCAGAGTCTAAAGGGCAACATTCACCGCGAAAAGACAGAGAAATTGGAACTTAAGCGGATGCTTCAAGATGCCAGGGATGAACTGGACATTCGCCGCAACGATGCCGCTTCAGGCTCCATCAAAAAGAGTCGCAAAATGGACTCCAAGGAGTTCAAGAAGCCCTCGAAGGGCCAACTTGGCGCTCTCCGCAATAGCAGGAGCGAAATCTCCATGGATGATGCCCAATGGGAAGACCAAGATGGCGAGAGTAGCCCTACACGCGCTGCTTCGGCTCGCGTTGCCTCAATGCCCGGCGGCTACGCCGAGTCCAGCGACCAATTCGAGACCAGCAACGAGACCAGCGACGCCTTCGAGACAGCCAACGAGCGCGGCACCGAGACCGACGACTTCCACACTGGCAATGAGGGTAACACTGACAGTGATGAGCTGACCGAGACCGAGAGCGGCGCAAACGTCAGCACCATTCGCGGCCGCCCAGCACCCCTTAACATGGCCGCGAAGCGAAGCTCCTTCGTCAGCACTGCCTCCACTTCAGGCGACGAGTACAGCTACGAGGACGTCAGGACACCGGTCCAGTCCCAACCCCAGCGCCTCCGTCTTCGCATGGGCCGTGGATCAAGCCGTCGCGATCGTATCGCCAGCGAAGAGCCTTCTATCGATAGCAGCCCCGCCGCAAGCAACAGCGGCACGCCTCAGCAGCCGAGCCAGAGTCTGTTCGCAGAACTTGGCGACCTTGGTGGCAGCGATGATGAGTCCGCTATGGGCTCCAGCGTCGGTGGCATGACACCTGGACGGAACCGCAGTATCACGCCCGGTGGTACTCCTGGCGGCGCGTCCGCGCGTATGTCTGCCCTCGACATTCCCCCTGTTCCAGCGCTGCCAAAGCCGGTTATGGTGGATTCGAGCATGATGACCGACGACTGGGAGCCCGCGCCAGCGACGCCCCAGAGCGCCATTCCAATCATTGCCAGCGGCCTAGCAGGCGCCGGGCTCGTGGAGGCCGGACACCTGTTTGCCGATAACCGTCTATCCGTGATGAGCGACGTCAGCACTCAGGCCGGCGACCTCAGCGAGAGCTTGGCTCAGTTCCCTACACCCCCTACGCGTTCCGCGCCTCTTCCACCATTGAGCATCTCTACCATCCAGGCAGAGGATATGGAGCCCGTTATCCCTGCGCCTGCCACGCCGGTGCAGATGGCGTTCTCGTCCATCGGGTCGTCGCACACTGAGCCGCTAAGCCCAGTTCTGCACGCACCTACACCTGTCAAGCTTGTGTTTGCGCCGATTGAGGGGACAGAGACGGAGCCCATTGAGAGGCCGGCGACGGCTGTGAAGATGGAGTTTTCGGGCATCGAGGCTGTGGCTATGGAACCTGTTAGTCCGGTTCTGCGCCCGGTTACGCCTGTCAAGCTTGCGTTTGTGCCTATTGATGCTCTGGATACTGAACCGATTGAGCCTGTTGAAAGGGCTGTCACGCCGATTAAGATGGCGATCTCGAATATTGGGGCTATGGAGACGGAACCTATCAGCCCAGTCGAGCCGGTCGTGGCCCCGATGAACATGGCGTTCTCTTCCATTGGTCATACGGCTACGGAACCTGAGTCGCCTGTGAAGAGGCCAGTGACGCCGGTTGCTTTCGCATTCTCATCTGTGTCGAACACTGAGACCGAGCCAATTTCCCCTGTTATCAGACCCGTCACACCACCGCGACCAGTGACGCCTGTTGCTTTCGCGTTCTCATCTGTGTCAAATACTGAAACCGAGCCGATTTCTCCTGTTGTGAGACCAGTCACACCACCACGACCAGTGACGCCTGTTGCTTTTGCTTTCTCATCTGTGTCCAACACTGAGACCGAGCCAATCTCTCCAGTCGTCAGACCCGTCACACCACCGCGACCAGTGACGCCTGTTGCTTTCGCGTTCTCATCTGTGTCAAATACTGAAACCG
>LNAU01000225.1:0-12554 GCA_001630575.1 Pseudogymnoascus sp. 04NY16 | reverse complement strand
TGAGATCTTGGCCGGATACATACCCTACCCGTCGACATCACGGATACTACCCGGATATGTATCCGCCGAACACTGCACGGAAGCTGGGATATAATAAGCGCAGACGACGGCGATTAAATATTATTTATTCCTTACAATATTATTTCGTAAACGAGCTGTTGTAGTAATGAACGTAATCATAATTAACTTGCTCTAATTTTAAGGTAGCGGGCTGACAAAGATGTTACCATCACAAACCCGGGGTGACAGTTGCGAGTTGCTATTATACTGCATCCACAATATACAAGGATGGATGCATTTGGGCGGGCAATAAAGCGCGCACATTGACTGTGCACCTACAAGCTATGGCAAGGGAGCTGAATGCTCTGAACGAATTACTAGTCTTGAATCACGCGTACCGATGTCGACATACAACTTGTTTCTAGGCAACTGCTTTTCCCAGCCTTCAGAAAGGATAAATTAGGAAATGGTAAACCGGCATTAGGGGGCCCAAAGTCGAGCGGCATCGATGGATTAATACCACTAAACCACTGATGCTATTATTGATGTTAGCTAGATGGCCTATGCCATATATGCGCCTAGCCCTACTGTGGGTTGTGGGGTTTGCGTTGGACGTCCCGTTGTTGCCCCTCTTCGGCTTTGGTTGAGCAAGCTGAGTAGGGAGCCAAAATATGTCCATTTAACTTGCTCATACCCCTGACAAACAGATATATTAGCGCTGGACCCCGCAATAGGCTCTATTATTAATAGGCTCTATTGTTAATAGGCTCTATTCGCTGCCCGGCCTGGTTGAGCCTGGTTGAAGAGTGGTAGAAGCACAAAGTTACCCCACGCAGATGGACGGTCGGTATTACAATTATCCTCACGGTTGGTTCAGGTACCTGGTACCTGGGAGGCCCAAAACGTCAACCTGATGCCCACGTCTCTCGATAGGTTTGCGACCATTTGCAACACAAATTCTCCAGCACGGAACTGCTGGGGAGAACAACACCCATCACCATGTTGGAGTCCACAAAGTCTGACGACGACATGTCGCTGTCGTCAGACTCTGTGGACTCTGACGACAGCGACATGTCTTCACCTAGCCGGTCCGAACTGCCCCTACGGACAACCGCTAGTGATTTAGCACGCCTGTTTGGGCATCTCACGCCACCAGAGGATGTCGACGACAAAGGGATTATTATCAAGTGTATAACGCAGCTCAAGTCCACAGTGGATGATCATGAGGACCGCGTACGAGTGTTAGAACACCAACCTTATGCTGGTTCACCTAATGAGCTCGCGACCGATGTACCTCCGTCTAGTTTCGAAAGATTACAACAAGAAGTTAAGGGACTCGATGAAGTCGTTAACGAAAGGGATATAAGGATATCTGAAGCTAAAGAGGATATTGTGAATATAAAGGCGGAGGTAAAAGACTTCCAAGACTTCATAGAGAATGGAAATATCGTGACTGACGAACACCTACGCGAAATTATTCCAACTCTTGCAACTAAGGTTGACCTTGAAGAACTTCGCCTTGCAACCAAGGCCGACCTTGAAGAACATCGCCTTGCAACCAAGGCTGACCTCGAAGAACATCGCCTTGCAACCAAGGCTGACCTCGAGACCGGCCTTGAAGGACTTCGTCTAGAATTTCGTGCGTCGCAAAAGTACAGAGCATCTAGATTCTTCGATGAGGTCCAATCTCTTCCTATCGTTCGAGAACAAGATAGAGTAAGGCAGATTGAGAACTTTTCAACATCATTACGACAGGTAAAACACTATTGGAATCTACACAACCAAGAGCATGGTATGTCCCTTTATTACATCTATATTAGACTTGTGTGAAAGCAACTAATCTATTCTTCGCGTTAGAGCTAGTCCGTTGTATTGAATTCTACCTTTCTATCGATAATTGGCCCTTTAAAGTCTTAGATGAAGCTGATGACTTTGATTACTGCGACGTGGACTTATTAGGTCCCTTGCTGCAAACCGTTCCTAAATCATGGGAAGAAGCAGTGGAACTATCCCCTAGACGCTCCGTTTTTGTGCTCTTCGGAGTTTTAGGGCTTAGGTATGATCACTTTTCAGAACAGTACGACGCAATGAAGGCTATGAGCACTCAACGCCGAAGCGCTACAAAGTCGAAATTAGAATCGCAAACTGCTATTCGCACGAAGCGCATTAAGAACCCATCGTCTGGGTCGACTACTGAGCCTTTCACAGGCTGAAATATTCTCTCATGAACAGACTGATGGCTTATTGTTGAGGGGTCGATGCTCAAGAGGGCAATTATGACGAGAGAGTGCCACAGAGAGCAGGATGAGGAAATGGGGGCTGTCTTCCACTGCGCGGACGCTGAGTCGCCGCCCATCCACAATGCTGAATCCCTTTCGAAATCCGGAATAGATACTATACGGCGCTCGGAGACACTTGCCCCGTTCGAACGATATATTATAAGGATAACGATGACGGAAAATGTGGAGACTGCACATACGGAACTCCGACGTCACAGTGACAAGTGACGGGGATTTGCAGGTGTGGGTTGCACCGATACGCTCTCCGGTGCCTCAGGACCCGTGACAGAGAGTGTGTGCAATGTACTAATAAGCAAGTATAAACTTCTACATTTATTTAACTATAGCAATAGCAGCTATAGAGTCATAGTTTAGTATTTCTAGTGCATCAACGCCACATTTTGCCTCTCCATTGACAAAAAATAGTTGGGATAATGCTAGCGCATAATATCAGTGCTGTAATGATCCCTGCGCTTCCATATAACCCTACTGTCTCAATCATAGTAGGGAACCTATAGCATGTAAGTAGCAGCACACATACATTTTCAGAGAAGCAACGTACCAAAAAGGGCCAATAAAGCCCAGCTCTTGACGAACGAAAGTAATAAACACGCCAATACTTGCAGCTTCATCACGGTAGCAATCAACGGCATACGTGATGAGAACGGTCGTGACGATTTGATTCCCCGCCGCAGCGATCCCTGCTCCGATTATAGGAGTGATATTCCACCTAGCATCCGCCTGCTTAATTTGGATCAAGAAGACGATAACGCCACAGATTACGAGGAGATATCCAATATAGCTGAGCCAGAGACGGAACTCAGGTTGCACCATCCTCTCTTTCATTTTGCGCTGGCGTCTCCACATCCATCGATCAGAAAGGGTCCCGCCCAGCTGCTCGCCGATTAGAGTTCCCAAAATTATACTGATGTTTTGAAGACCGATTTGTTCTGCGTTGAGATGGAATTTCTCGACAAACAATTGCGGAATTTCGATAGCGATGAACACACTGGCAAAGAGGAAGACCGTGGAGTATGCTGTTGCGGAAAGAAGGACGCAAGGGCGTGCAACAAGTTCCAGTGGTGATACGAACTCCCGCCATGTTAAGGGCGTAAGATCTATGCGCTTGAAGCTGAAGTACTGCTGTCTGAAAGAGGATCGTTGCTGTTGCTGTTGGCCACGGATGTAGCGAGACTCTGGGCCAAAGAAAAGGTAGAGGATGAACTGTACTGCATTTGTCTGAATATGGATTAGTTGTCATTTTAAACCTAGAGGATTTACTCACACATGCAAGGATCCAGTAGATCCAACGGTATCCAACTCTGTATGCAACAAAGCCAAAGATGACGGGAGCGGTAGGCACGCCGAGTGTCACCATTACTGTCCAAATACCCATATATCGTGCTCTTTCCCGCTTAAAAAATGTCTCTGTCACTGTAGCACTGCCAAGTGCAGCAGCAGGGCTAATAAAGAAGCCCGCAAGGGCTCGACAGAGACCCATGGTAGCATACGTAGGACTGCAAGCACAGCCGATATTGCAAACGAGGCTGCCGATGAGCGAAATGAGGAAGATCGGTCGTCTTCCATATCGTTCTGAAAGTGGCCTCCAAATAAGTGGTGCAACGCCGAGAATGGCTATAACAAGGGATGTCAAGTAGGTGGCTCGGTGGATGCTGACATTCAAATCGATGGCAATGTCCGCGAATGCAGACTGGATTGCAGCGGCTGTGAATGTTGCCATCATCGCATGGAAGGCAACAAGCAAGAGGTTTATCACTTTCTAGTATGTTGTTAGCAAGGAACCACAGTCGTAGGAATAGGGCTACCTTTCGGAACGGCCAATTATAGGGATCAGCGTCATTGAAGTCGGGGACTGGGTCCAATTCAAGGGTTTTATGTCTGTCTAGGATGTATTCCTTGTGCGCATCCGAAATGGAAGCTACGTTCGCCTAATGATTATAAGCATAATGCTTAGCAGAGGATAATTGTTTTCCCACTTACATTCTCGACATGTCCAACTTCTGGCTTCTCGTCCATACTTAGGCTTTTAAAACAATATCAGTATTAAAAGTAGTGGTGAATCGTTTCTGTGCGAGATAGTGTTAGATCGAAATGAGAATATCAGAGGAAACCTTGCCTTTTAGGGACACATCGGTTGATGGAATCCTCGAGGGGAGGTGGCCAATAGGGTTGATGCTTCCCGTCGGCTCGGTTGCGATTCAATGAAGCTCCAATAAGAACCACCCCTCCCGAGGCTCGGGATGGTTACCTTTATTTTGATAGGACACCTGGCATTTACCCTGGTGAATACTTAGCCCGCAAATCCACATTTCCCCGCGTTTCCCCACATTCCTCTTCCTAAATAGAACACCTAGCGGGTAGTACCCGGTTTATGTCCGGGCATGACCCCCCAAAAAGGGAAATGGGTTGTATATATCAAATGAATTGCTTGTAACCGTATGTTTACTTAAATGTTGTTATCTCTAACTAATTTCAAAAGCGCAAGTCAGCCAAAGGCAGCTAGCAAATAATCATAATGGGTCTTCTACGGTCCCAATTAATTGATTCTCCACTTACGGCTTTGTGTATATTCATACTTTTATCACTCATACTTTTGGTAGGATATGTTGTGTATCAACGCTGGTTTCACCCACTAGCCGCTTTTCCTGGCCCATTCCTAGCCTCAATCACAGATCTTTGGCAGGTCTATCAGTATTTGACCCTGAGACAGCCATATAATTTAACAGAACTACACGAAAAGTATGGACCCTTTGTTCGGTACGGCCCTGATAAACTCAGCGTTACTTCAGAAGACGCCATTCCGCTAGTGTATCAGAAAGGAGGCAAGTCGATGCCCAAGACCGAGTTTTATGATGCATATGGCGCAGCACATCCTAATGTCTTCGGCATGCGAGATGAAGCTGTGAGTTAGCTGCAGACTTTTTGGGATATAAGCTAATCAGAATCGGTAGCTTCATTCCATTCGGAGACGTCATATGTCCCATAGCTTTTCCATATCCTACGTGAGGGAGATGGAGCAGTACCTAGATCTCAACATTGATATCCTGAGAAAAAAAATCGCCAGATTCAGCAGCCGAAACGAAGTTTTCGACCTCAAGAAGGTCTTGCACTATTACACTATTGACGTGCTTGGCGAATTGGCCTTCAGCCAATCGTTTGGTGTCCAGATTGCAGATGATGAGTCGCTTGTCCCACCAGTCGTACCGCACAGTTTACTTGCTGCTGCCACGGGTGCATGGCCGGCGCAGACACAAACTTTGAAGAGGTGGCTTCCCAAAATACCCATTAGGGGACTGCAAAATTTATTCCGAGGTCGAGCGGCATGTGCAAGGTTGGCATCCGAATGCGTACAGAGGAGAATTGCAGCTCTGCAAGATGTTAAAGATGAAGGCATGGAAACTTTGCAGAGAAATGATATTCTGACCAATTTGATTCTGGCTAAGCATCCGGATACGGGTGAGCGCTTAACACAAGCTGATTTGGAGACAGAAGCATTCGGTTTCATGTAAGTATTAGTAACCCATTAGAAGAGATCATCCGCTGACCATAGTATTTGAATAGTATCGCTGGAACACATACCACCAGTGCTACGGTGTCGTTACTGTTCTATCATCTACTGCATGCCCCAGACATTATGGCTAGATGCGCCACGGAGATAGATGAGAATCTTCCACCACTGACCGCAGGCCAGTCTTCTTATTCAGTAGCAGATGTGGAAACATCTCTCCCTTACCTCCGCCAGTGTATTCGTGAAAACTTTCGAATCACCCCGGTGTTTACCATGCCATTAGCTCGACGCGTGACAGCACCTGAAGGAGTCACCATTAGCGGGCGACATATCCCGCACGGAGTAAGTTCTACAGATTGTCATATGCGATATTTGTTCCAAATTAGCTAACCTCGTACCTTAGACATCTATTGCCGTCTGCAACCACGCTTTTCACCATGACCCTGCTGTCTGGGGTCCAGACCACAACATCTTTGATCCTACCCGTTGGGATAATCCTGAAACCGCTGCGCGAGCTAGATACTTAATGCATTTTGGCTTAGGTGGGCGTCAATGCATTGGCAAGACAGTAGCTCTGAGCAACATCTACAAACTATCGAGTACTTTGTTGAAAGAATTTGACTTCGAGCTCGTAGATCTAAATGAAAGACTAGAAGTGCAGATGGGTGCTTTCAGAGGTAGAATTCCAGACTTAGTTAGTGTAGGCATAAGTGATCTTGCCCAGCCGTTGATGGTGAAGGCACGGCAGAAGAGGAAGGTGGAATAACGCCTTTGTTTCAACTAGAGACTTGGCAGCTCAAACAATAAATATCTACTATCTTGGCCTTTATTATTAATAACGACTCCTAGATGAGTTCCGCTACTCGTCGTGAACTAACTGAACTGCGATCACCCTACTAGAGTCAAAGTGATAATTGCTTCCGGCTAGAATCCACACCCCACTTTTGTATAGGGTCCTCTGACGCACGGAGAGAATTGCAGCACTCACGAGCACTAATTGTAATGCTAGAAAGTCTGTACAAGGACTGGGCGTAGGCAAGAATGGCAGATCGCAGAAATTACGTATGTACCATAGATTTTAACTCACTCAATTTAATTTTCAGTAGCCAACTCTTGTATGTGTCTATAATAAAATAATGACAGCCTAGAAATTTGCTGGCTTAGTTCGTAAAGTATAGTTGCTATAGGCTCTTGTATTACTAAACTTAATATCGAGTTGAGAACTTTATTCCAGCATCTCATTAGCTACAAAGCACGGTCCTTATATAAAAGTACCCCGCAAATAGGATCTAGTAAGCAGCATGGATTTAAACGCGGGGTATTAGAGCTAGCGCCTCTCGTGACCAGCCATTCGGCTTTAATCTCAAGGTGTCTTCCGTACCGAGGGAACGAATCTTAAATATATCTACTCTTTTGAATTACACATACTGTACACCATTCCTATTATTGCCGCCTAGTCTCCATGCAGAACGAAACCCTATCACCGGAAAATGAGAATATTTCGAGCCGTTCTCTAGAGTCTCCCCCCACTGCTCCGCCACGCAAACGCCGGAGAGTACCATTAGCATGCAGGTCATGTAGAGAAAGAAAGTCGCGTGTAAGCTATTTACGTGGACAGTCTCTAGGTCATGCAGCTCAAATATTTCATAGTGTAATGGACAGCGCCCTAGCTGCTCGCCATGCCTGGAACTTGGGATCCATTGCATATATGAGGAAGCTTCTGGAGTATCTAGAAGCTGGCGAGGAATAGGATCCGCAAATAGCAGGGCAACTAATAGATGCATTATCAGCGATGAAGGTGGTGAGACCGCCCAGTTGAGACTGAGAGTGATGGAATTGGAGGCCAGGTTACGCTCAGTCTCCGTTGCAGCTCCAATCATTCCACCAAACGGCAAAAGCAGAGAGCAGATCAACAACCTGCGTGCATTGTCGACGACTAGGCAGCCAAACCTGGGCGCCATAAATGCTCCTGTACCCTTAACCACACCTTCGACCGACATTGGGGAAGAAACCGACGAAGTCCCAGTCGATACTCTTGCTACCACTACATTCGACGACGTACCAGAAAAAACAGACCGATATATTGGGAATTTTGGTGAATCCATAGTCGAACCAGTAGCGACTTCAGCCATTGCTTACTCTGATATAGGCCCGACTTCAAACCACGCTTTGTTCCGTACGCTCTCTGGAATTTTCGCGCACGTTGTGCATATCTTCTCTCCATCAAATCAGCAACATTGTACACCAAGCTCTGCGAGGGACTACCATAGGTTTACTCGTCGTCCTCCATTGTTACTACCAAAGCAACGCTTGGAGATACCTAAGGACGCGCCTGATGTTGTCGACATTGGTGTTCTACCGGATGGTCAAGATGTAATACCCTTAATCTCCCAATTTTCTACCACGGTGGGCATAGTATTGCCATTTGTTAACACGTCGACTATATTATCTGAGTACAAACGAAGGCGAGAAAATAACCAGCAACTTCCTAGACCGATGGAAGCGCTAGTAAACATCATCTGCGCATATACTTCCTCTACACTACAGAATTCAAATGCGAAAGTATATTACCGTCGAGCACTAGCCTTACTGGACGAGCAGACACTCCGAGGATCATGTCTAGAGCTAAGTCAGCTGAAATTATTCAATTCGTGATCAAGTTTGTCGCTAATATTTCACAAAGTCCAAGCACTTCTTCTGATTGCTAGTTTTCAACAGAACCATCAGCTTTCCATCGCTAGTTGGACGTTCCATGCCGTCGCCGTCAAAGCCGCTTTCCAGTTGGGTCTTCACTCGCCAATCTACTATAAAGACCACTCGTTCCAGGAAAGCGAACTCCGGAAAAGACTGTGGTTTGCTCTAGTTAACCAGGATAGGTATTTTACGTGGGCTCGTTGCTTATAGTGTAGCCGCTAAGGTCTCACAGACATCTGAGTATTTCGTTAGGTCGACCTTGCATGATCCCGCAGCAACATATCCAAGTAGAAGTACCACGAGATGCATCTTTGATTCTGCAGACTATGCCCATGACAATGCCAGAACAGATCGATAGCTTGCTTTATTTTAATCGAGTAATGTATGTATGGAATCTGCCGTTAGAATCCTATTAGCCATGCTTACTTGTTATTAGATCGTTGGATACTGTTAAAATCTCGATAATTGACAACCTATATAACCACAATATTGATTCAGAGTCCCTACCTCTTCACGAGCTACTCATCAAAAGATTTCAGCTTTCATGGCAGCTAGAGCAATGGCGGCAAAATACTGCTTCGTTTTGCGACATCCTCTCTGAAATCGATTTATGCCAGCAGTCTAGAGTACCAAACGTCACGAACAGACTTCAAGTGTTACTCTCCATCCAATACTATAGTGTCACACTACTCATCAACGGGCCCGTGCTAACAAAATTCTTAAGTGAAGGGGTCAATAAAAAACATAGTCCTAGAGACAAGACTATGCTAATAGATAGTATTATGCCAGTGATTAAGAGCGAAATCAAAACTGCGAGAGAGCTCTTAATAATCATTGACGGAGCAACTGCCTGTGGAGAAAGTTTCTTCGACTGTAACGCGGCGTGGTGGAACTGTAACTACATCAGTGAGTGGCTTGTGAAAGATTGTAGAGAGAGATTATGTACTGAGTGGGCGCTGACGCTGGCTAGTGTTCACTGTGAACTTACACTTATTTGGTATCCTTCTTGTACACAAGTGCCATGGAGGGGTATTAACTGCTGCGGGAGGTATTGAGATGGTAGAGGTGAGGTCATCTCTCGACCGCGGCTTAAAGATTCTGCAGACTTTCGAGAGAATTAGTTTAATGAGTCGAAAAGCTCGTCATTGCATATTGGGGTTCTTGAGGGTTTTTGACTCCCTAGGTGAGTGGACAGGCAAATACACAACCCTTTTCTATACTCCACCGACTGACATATGTTCCTCTTGATAGAATCCGATCTGCCGCCCACAATACCCGGTAGCAACGCCCAGGCCGAAGTACCCGCAACACCAGAGATATTAGATCCGTCTTGGATAATTGCCAATGACACTAATTCGATGCCGCAGAATCTCTTCTCACAGTACGTTGCACAATCGGCCGATGATTTTCTCTTTCAGTGCAGTGATGCTGCCCTCTTGGATGGAGATCTGAATTTTCTCTAGAAGGTTTGTCCTAGAGAAATTGATCCTGACCTGTTGTCTCAGCCGGCTCAGAGCAATTTAGAGAAGGTCATCGAACCTAAATTAGGAATGTCGAGTTCAGCTCTGAAAGATGGGCGTTGTTGTCCATTCTTGGAGAAACAATCAGTATTAGAGTATTCCGAATCTCGAAGAGTGGACGGGTTAAATAGATTGTTGGTGGTTGAGGCTGTATCTTGAGTAACCAGTCCACACTTGCTTGCGTCTTAGTCCTTAATGCTAGCAAAGAGATTACTCGAGGCAACCCTAGCTTTAGCTTCCTCGTCGCTTTCATCGTCGCTATTACCTTCGATAGTTAGGGACTATTCTTCGTGAAATTAGTAGGGTGTATTGGTATACAAAAGCGAGCTAGAAACCCACTATTACAGAGCTGCGGCAGTACAAAATAAGAAACTGGAAATGATTCGCGTTGGTCGGGATGAAGAGGGTACTGGCCCAGCCCCGATAGTGAAGAATTATAGACAATAGTATAAAACCACAACTAAACAAACTGTTTTTTCCGCGTATTCGACGATAGAAAGTCGCGAAAATCTTCTGATGGCTCGAAACAACCACTTTGTCTTATTGCGTCCTTGCAAGATCGGACCTTGGGCAAGAGGCGCAGAATCGATCGACTTGTTTACAGATGATAACTCCCAAAGCCACGGAAATCCTGTGGGTAATTGCTATAGCAGTACGACCTGGCAAAGCCTCGGTTGAGCTGAAAGGTGGGCGCAAGAGCTAGCTATTCGGTTATACACTGGCTCGGCCGCAAACGCTAGTCTCCAACCGCCCCTCGTTGGAATATCCATGTGACAGTGGTCGCCAAGTTACCTAAAATAGGGATTCATTCAGTAGCTAGCCATGCAGTCAGACAGAAATACAGTATATATGTTCCGGCCCAACCACCAACTATTCTGGTTGGCCAATGGGCCGGCCCAACCACCAACCTACTGCCAAGGAGCGGGGTAGATAGAGTAGAATAGAATATTGAAGCTTCATATTATACACCTATACGCAATAATGGCTACTATTACTTCGNTATATATGTTCCGGCCCAACCACCAACTATTCTGGTTGGCCAATGGGCCGGCCCAACCACCAACCTACTGCCAAGGAGCGGGGTAGATAGAGTAGAATAGAATATTGAAGCTTCATATTATACACCTATACGCAATAATGGCTACTATTACTTCGATTAATCCATTTCCAAACGATGTACGCACTGCCTTTGAAGCGTATATAAGTAGTACAACTTACTACAATCGCGAGCAGCTCTCATATGATAAATGGGAGCGTATATGCGTTATACTACAGAACCCAACTGCTTTTAAAGCAATACATAAGGAAGCAAAGAACCTCAAGCATCGTGCGTAGTCTGATTTTAAGCTTATAGATAATAAGCTCTATAGAAAAAGCAACGTACGGTACTTAAACGCTTGATATGTAGTTCAGAAAGCAGAGGTCTTTGATGTTATTGTAGAAAAGCACCTTAAGCTTCTACACGTAGGCTGGAATAAGGTGTAGCCTATAATTAAGCAACAGTACTATGGAATAAAGCGACAGAATGTAGAGTTTATACTCAAACGGTGTAAGAATTGCACCTTAAACCGACTAAATGCTACAAAAGCTCCATTAGTCCCTATTATAAGTAGACAGGCGTAGGAGAGGGTTCAAATCGACCTAATTAATATGCGCCATGAGCCGTTAGGGCAGTATAAATGGATTCTACATATAAAGGATCACTTCTCAAAGTATATACAGCTTTATCCATTGAAAAGCAAGCACGCAGAGCTAATTGCAAACTGCTTTGCTCAATTCATTATAGCTTTCCTACCTCTAAAGATTATGTAGGCTGATAATAGGAAGGAATTTAAGGGGGCTCTCTTACTCCTACTACGGAAGTATGGAATACAGGTGGTAAATGGAGCACTACGGTCGCTACAAACTCAGGGCCTAGTTGAGCAGGCTAATGGAGTTGTTGAGAATAAGCTCTGGGCATGGAAAATGGATCATGGGTCTACAGAATGGAAGAATGGGCTACTTGAAGTAGTGCTTGCTATGAACACCCAAATCCACTCTACAATTGGGTGTGCGCCAGCTGAGCTTCTATTCCGAGAGCGGAGCTCACACTTTGACTGGCTTAATAGTCAGGCCCGGAAGGATCTATCAATTGGAATTAAGCAGGAAGACCCAACTATGGGCCCGATATTTGAGAGCGATCTCCAGCTTGAGCTTGAGTCTGAGACAGAAGCTCTAATTGACCCACGGCTTCAACAGCGAGAGCTAGAGCCTAATTATGAGCCTAGCTCTAGTTCTGGTTCAGAGCTCCGAATTAAGCTCAATTCTAAGCTCCAAACCAGAACCAGAGTTCGATCTAGAACTCAAGCTAGAGCTAGAGCCCAGCTCCAGCTCGAGTCAGAGCTCATAATTAAGCTCTCTAGCTCAGAGCTTAGAATTGAGCTCGGAATTGAGGTTAATTCCGAGCTTAATTCCGATCTCAATTCAGAACTCAATTCTGAGCTCCGCTCTGGCTCTGAGCGAGAGCTCAATTCTGAGCTCTCCCGACTAGTT
>LNAU01000224.1:0-30593 GCA_001630575.1 Pseudogymnoascus sp. 04NY16 | reverse complement strand
CATGCAGCTGGTAGAACGAACAAATCGACGCTATTGGACGGAAAGTTGTGAAGTTTGATTGCAAATGCTCTCTCGCCAACCAAGAAACACCACGAGATTGATAAAAGAGAAGCACTGTAGTTGTTTTATTTTCCTGTAATGGGTAGGAGAGGTACCTTGCCACCGGGAGCTTCGACGGTGGAGTTGAACCACCCTTCGGCCACTCTCCTATGAGGTGTGGGGGTGTGTCAATCGTAAACTGGGAGGTTTGGTTGAATCACCATTTGGATTTCACGAGATTGATAAAGGTGACAGTATCGTTTCTGCAGTCTTGCGATTATTAGGAGATGATGTGACGTTCTGCTTCACCGATTTTGCTACGTGTACGTGTGTAGAAATTGGGAACTGCGAAAGCTTAAAGGCGAGGTGTGTCGAATTGGTATTGTAATAGTAAGGAAGTAAGCAAATAACTAGTATACAGCTTGAAAGAACACCACCCCGTGATATAGAAGAGACATTACTAACAGATCTACCCACATGTCCCCATCTCATGACAGTTACATGCACGACCCCCGCAGCCATCCTTGAAGAATTGTTGCCAATTACTACCCATAGGTGAATTGATACCATCATATTCCTGTCCAGCGAGGAACGCTAGATATTCTTTATGCTGTGCTGCCTTACGAGCCGATTTCTCCTGCTCTTCCTTTTCTTCCCACCACGCGTCGATAGATGCTTCCATTTCCCGCCTTTCCTCCTCTTTCCTCGCGAGAGATGCTGCGGCTTCCTCCCGCCTCTCTCTTTCTCTCATCTCCTCAGCCCTTCTTTGTGCCGCTATGGCGTCGGATCGCCGGGGGGGTTCGGGTTGGTACACGTTGCGGTGAGGTGAGGGGTTATTAGGGCTGTTGATGTATGTGTGATAATTATTAACGATGTTGGCTGTGGTTTATCTCGTCAGCGGCGTGTGCGGTAACTGTTTGTCCGTAATATGGGCAAGCCGGCTGTGAGTAACAAACATCTGTTATTGGATATATTCCCAACATTGATTCCGCCGTTATTGTTACCGTTAAAGTTAGACCCTCATTGTAAAACATTATGAGGGTATGACATCGCGACGGCTTAAGAGTATATAGATGACGGCTTCATCCATTTATCTGTAGGTGATTTTAGCTAGAAAACGATGTACATACAAATATTGCTACTTACGCACAATAGACGGTTCTGAGAACGACCGCACACCTGAAATACATGCATACATAAAGGTAGAGAAAGTAGCACAAAAACCCGAACACAGCCAGCAAGAAAGAATCAAGCTATCAACTGATATCTGAAATGGGCTGAGCTGTATGATGCGCCTCAAGGATGTCAAGAGAAGAAAAAGGATCTGGCCTGAGCGGCTCTATATGTGTTCCATCCCAACTGCCAACTCGGCCTAACCGCCGGCCAGGTTGGTGGTTGGGCTGTATCAGAGGGGTTTTACAGCCCGCATAGCCTCAGCCACACGTGTGACTCCATATCGAATGAAAATTGATCCTCAACCGTAGAGGTGCATGCAAGATCCAACACAGCCTACATTGCAAATTTCCCGTCAAGCGTTGATTCGCTAATGAGTTATATACGAGGTTTTTGGTTTAACAAGGCTGACAGCGTCAAGCCTATAGAAGCTTTGGAAGGTTTGCAGGGCAACACTAGTCTCAGTTGATGCATCGAAACCAGGCTACAGCTTCAGACTGGCAATGTGGTTGCCGAACCCCGTCTGTATTTAAACGATTAAGTAGACACAGGTTACAAGGAATACACATAGAATTAACGTCAACTGCTTAACTGCCATACGATTTTATTTAAAAGATGGTAGCCAGTGATAATTCCGGCCTTTATGAGCCGCTGAGTGGTCCCCAGGGTGCTGTCGTAGAGTACGTATTGTATTGATTGCGCTTTTGCCATTCCAAGAGCAACTCCATCTTTTCTAATTCATACGAGTCTTTCTAACTGTTATAGCATTGTCTTTGTACATGGTCTGAACGGCAACCGAGAGAGTACTTGGTTAAACAAATACCACTTCTGGCCGGAGACCTTGCTGCCTACGAGCCTGCCTCAAGCACGGATATTCACCTGGGGTTATGATTCAAAACTCGCGCATTTCTGGACTAGTGAATCTCAGAGCAGAATAGATGATCACTCTACGAAGCTGTTGCATGATCTAGCTAACGTGCGGGCTACAACTGATTCTGTGAGTGTTGTCATGTTTCTTTGCTTAAATGAGAAACGCATCATCCCTTGAATTAGCAGACTCTTACGAAATATAATACTAACAGAATCCTACATAGCTTGACCGGCCTATAATATTTGTTGCTCACTCTATGGGAGTACTTGTCTGTGCTAATGTAAGCTAACTTCTTATAATACATCTGCTTAATACTCATATAGTGTTTTGATTCCGCTGCTAATTGTCACATAGGCCCTTGTGACCCGTCAAAACTCGCCAGAAAAACACATTAAAAGCACCGTCGCAGCAGTCCGAGGAATAATGTTCCTAGGGACTCCACACGGAGGGTCCGACAAAGTGAAGTGGGCAAACATCGGCGAAAAATTCCTCAAGTTTGTCGCGAACGTAAATAAAGACGTGACAGAAGTCCTAGAAAAGGATTCTGTCAACTTAGCCCAGCTAGGCCAGTTCTTTCCTGAATTTCTACGAAAAAGAGGTGAGGAAAAGAACTCGGAGGGCGTCGAAAGTAAGATCGAGGGTCCGTGTTTCTTTGAGGAGCACAAGACAAAACCGATAGGCTATGTAAGTTGCATGGCCCCATTGAAAGGTAGATCCATGTGATGCAAAATATGTTGTCTTTCTGTGCGAGCTGCTTCACCTGCGAGAACTGACTAAACAACCAACCACAGGTCGTCGAAAAGGAATCTGCAAAACTTGCCGGCTATCCGCTCATCGGGATTCTAGCAGACCATACCGATATGTGCAGATTTGCAGGCCTAACGGACCCAGGCTATGTTAGTGTTTCAGGGACATTGGTACGATGGGTTGCGGAGATTACCTCGCCTAAAGATCAAAAGGGAAGTGGTATCAACCTCGTCCAATATGGCTCGACGTTCTAGGGCGGTAATTACGGCGGCCTTAACATTGGAAATGCAAATTCATTCGGAGGTGGATCGGCTGTCGGCGGCAGTCATCCTATATTCGGCAACCAAACGTTTCATGTTGGGAACAAGAGTAACTGAGCATGGTTCTCACATTGGTTTGTAAATTGCGTGTCTTCGCTTAAAGATCTGGTTTATGCAGCAATACGTTCATTATTATTAGAAATAATCATTTTCCTGTTTAGCTTGCAATAATAATCGCTGGAACTCATATCACTTGATATGTCGAAATTACAAACTCTGAGGTCAAATAGGCATCGAGTGGTGGTTGTGAGGCACCACAGGAATTTGGTTGGACATGCAAAGGAGGATGCTGGGGCTGTATATATGGGTGCATAATCTAACTATTATTTTTCATCTCTTACAGACATGTCGCTCTTTGGGACCCGGAATCGTTCTCATTACTCGGGTATTCTAACACCAAAAGTTCTCATATAGCTATTCTACCATAACGCCCCAGCTCTCATGTTCTCAACCATACCCCAATTCCCAAAATTCGACCTATCCCAGCAAATCACCCACAGCAGCTATCGAAAACCTCAGTCTCCACGACTGATCTCACCAGGCCCAGCGCTCAACCCGACCCAAACCCATACTCCAAAATTTTCTCCCCTCTGCTAACCCACAGTCCCACTCCCCTTTCCCTCTCNTCCCAAAATTCGACCTATCCCAGCAAATCACCCACAGCAGCTATCGAAAACCTCAGTCTCCACGACTGATCTCACCAGGCCCAGCGCTCAACCCGACCCAAACCCATACTCCAAAATTTTCTCCCCTCTGCTAACCCACAGTCCCACTCCCCTTTCCCTCTCCACAAACCTAACCTGCCTCACATAATCCCCCTCCGGCTGCTCACCAGCCACATACCCAACCTCAGTCCCACTCTGCACATCAAAGACCCTCACCCCCCCTCCCCCCTCCACCTGCGCCGCAGCAACCAGCCCCGTACCACGATCAACCGCGAGATCAACATCATGCCTCGTCTCATTCCTATGTCCCCACATCCTCACCACTGGCCGCGTCGCCTCTTTCCTCCATTTCTCCTTCAAGAAACGAAGGTCATACACACACATCTTATTCTGCAGCCCCCCCACAACCACTGAATTCTCTCCCACCTGCGCCACCCTCGCAACACTCGAGGCATGTCTGATACCACTCCTGCCACCGCCCTCCACACGAAGATCAACTAGAGGGACCTTCCCAGACCGCTTTCCGGCGAGGAGAACATGCGGCGATTCCGCGAGGAATGTGAGCGCGAGGATAGAGGATTCGCCGCTGCTGGGCGGCGAAGGCGCCTCGTTCATCGACGCGTCGAGTAGGAAGATGGGGCGATCGTCACAGGCTACGGCAAACATGTATGGTGAGCCGAGAGGCGCGGCGCACGCGCAGCGGACTGTTGTATCTTCACCTGTTTTGCTGGATTTTAGGTGGTGGGCGCTGATGACTGAGAAGGCGTTAGCAGGGATTTTTGCCATCAAGCAGCTAAGGTCGAGGTTGGAAGGAGGGTACTTCTGCGGCCCAAGAGTCCGGAGGAGGATTGAGCGCTTTTGCTTTTATCATATTTGCTGCAACACTAGCTGTGGTACACAGTCCTCCTCCCGACTTTTAGGCCCCGCGAGCAGGGGAAGGGGTTATACGCACTGTCGAGGGTTGGGAGGACACGAGTCAGACACACATTATGCCTCTGCGGTGGATCAGCCCACGTTGTAAGGACAATCGTCTTACAAGCCGAGAAGGTGATTGAGTTGACGGCCGCATCGCTAGCTAACATCAGACCATTCCAGCTAAGAGGTGCATGTGCATGCTCTCCCAGCCTAAGCAAATAGTCAAACTCCACCGCATCATTTTGCGCTGCCTTGCAATCAGGGAAACCCTTCACAGAAAGTAGCAGGTGAAACTCACAGTAAACCAAATGTCCGGATCGTTCATTAAAGTCGAACACCCTCCATCTCGGCGTTCCACCCAGACTTCCAACGGGATTACTCTCCTCCCAGCTCCCCACAAACTCCTTCAGCGCGTCCAATCTCCCATTTCCCCTCCCAATCTCTCTGTCCAATTTTCCCACTGCCGCAGAACGCGTCACACGTTCTTTGTTAGCCTTCTCAACTCTCGCAGCTTCTGTGGCGACAACCTCATCGGCCTTGCGTTTCCGTACCGCGGTTTTGGAGTACAGTGCCGCGGGGTCGGCGACGATCTTGAAGTACTTGTTCTTCTCGGCATCTGGGTAGGTTAGCAGGAGTAGATTTGCGGTTTATAGAACTTGTACCGCCCAAAAGTCGGGACAGGGACTATCCACAGCAGCTGGTATATACAGAAGCTATGATTAAAATATCGACGCCCAATCACCCAAGTCCATAATCGACAAGCCAGATACTTGGACATGGAACAAAGGAAATAAATTCCAAGTAACTAACCTATTGACAATGGACATGAGTAACTGAGCGCCTGTATTTCAATTATAGTTGCTATAAACACTGCTGTTATACATAGTCCCTCTTCACAACTTTGACGGGCAGAAGAACTCCCATCGACCGATCGCTGTCTTGCGCCTGTCAGGGCTTAAGATGCAGACTCACCAAAATAATACCCAGGAATCTCCCTTCCCGCCATCTTCTTTACATAGTCGTTGTCACTCGAATCTCTGCGTGCAGTCCCTGTGCTGTCCTGGCGCGCGAATGATATATGGTAGTGGTATGGTGAGTGAAAGTGTGACGTTTGTACGTGGACCCTTGCGCCAACTATTTTAAGCATATTTATTTGATCCTTATCGTTATCGGCCACCAAGGTGTCCAGACCCTCAAGCCATTTCCAAGTTAATCGACAGCAATCACTGATACTTTGACTGACGCTGGTATTCATGTAGAGAGGGGCCAGTGCATTACGTTTTACTATTGCTAGATTCTATCATTCAGGATAGTGACGTGATAATTTCCGGAACGTGTCAAACTACGGTGGTTATGGAAAATACAAGACTTCACGTGGTAAAGATAAGTCTGGCACAAGTTTCTGAGAAATGATATTTATTACTACACTTCTGATTCCGAACGAATCTTCCCTTCTGAACTAGCCATCGAATCCCTGGCAGTTGGCTCGATGCCATTAAGCCTCTCACTGGCACTGTAGTTCGCTTCCATAGTATAAAAATCGACGCAAGGCCGAAGCGAAGCAAAGCAGAAACCGCTGTAAATAGTACATTAACGTGTGCGCAACTAAGCAGCACATCCGCAACCTCCCCCCCAATAAACACGCCACAAAACGCCGAGCCGTGCAGTCAATATCCGAGCCATGTTCTCTCCGATGGTATACCCTGCGCCGTGCAAATGCCTATGATGAATATCCCGTCGACCTGACTAACCGCTCAACCTCTGCCTGGTGGCGGCGGCTGCTGTGGCTGGCTGCCCGGGAAGACGAATCCAGGAGGGAACATCGGAATCCCGTTGACCAGCTGCGGCATCCCCTGCGGCATCCCATACGGATAGCTTGGGATTCCCGACATGTTGGGGAGGTTGAACGGCGCTGATCCACCGTGGCCGCGATCCTTGCGATCATCGTCACGACGGCGGTCACGGCGGTGCTCGTCCTCGTCGAAGTCGCGACCGGACTTGGGTCCCGATTGTCCGCCCTTGTCGGTCTGCATGCGGCGACTGATAGCCTTGGACGAGACGCCCTGGCCAATCTCGATATCGGGCTCCTCGACAACCATCCCGCTCTCGATGGGCTTCCCACCGCTGCCACCGTACTCGGCGCTGAGCATCCACTTCCTGTCCGCGTCAGTGAGCTTGCTGATCGGGATGATGCTGACGCCCGTCTGGTAATCGCTGCAGTCACGTGGTCCGAAGCCGACGCCCCATCTGGTCTTGGGAGGTGTTAGTAATGGTAAACTTGTGTCTGGGGATGTGAATTTACCGAACGTACCCTCAGGGATGAGTCGGGGTTCCTGCTGCCTTCCATGGCTTCCTTGGCGGTGATGGCGTCTTGCCGGCTGACCATCTTCACAAACGCGTGGCGCTTGTCTTTGTTGACGATACAGGTTTGCACGCGACCGAATTGGTCGAAAATGCGCCTCAGTTCCTGGTCAGAGCATCTGGGATGTGTTAGAGCCTTGCGGTACATAATTGGGACAATGGGAATCCTTACGTTACGCCACCAACAAATAGGGTGCGGCTGAGAACTGAAAACGGTTAGTTTGTGAACTCCCATGCATACACCAGGGAAAAAACATACCTTTGATGCTTCCTTTGGGAATTGAATGGTCAAACTCGACCCATTTGGTGCCGCCAGACCGGCCGTCATAGAAGCCTCGTGGTGGGGATGGGCTACGACCCCGCCGGGCTGGGCTGCGTTGCCGGTACTCGTTGTGCCGATCTCGGCCATACGCTGGGGAATTTCTACCATAATCACCAACGTTATCATCACGACGACGCGAGTTTGGAGAGTCACGAGGAGCATTCCATCCGCGCGCAGGAGACTGCGAACGAGAGCGTCTGCGGTAACGTCCTTGTGGAGATCTGACAGCCTCGTTGGGACCACCACGATCACGTGATTCATTGGGGTTCCAGGTATTTGGAGGTGCTGTGCCATACGGTGCTGGAGGTGCACCACCAACATTTACGCCGCTTCCAACTGGGGCCGCAGCTTGAGTCTGAGTAAGAGCAGCAATAATTCCTCCCCATTGATCCTGCGGGACTCCCGCATCGGACAATGTCTTTATGAGCATAATCTGGCGCTGCAAATCTGGGTTAAGAGCAGTCGCAGCTGCAGGTGCAGGGGCACCCCCTCCAAGTGGTAAATTTGGGTTACTTGGGAAGTTCGGGACTCCGTTGTTTTGCCCCTGGGGTAACGATCCATAACTAGCCGCTGCAGGTGCTGGCACATTTACAGATTGCGTACTAGGTGGAAACGGATACGTAGGATTCAGAGCTGCACCATTACTCTGTGCCTGTGGCATACTGTAGGCATTATCTTGAACGGGAGCAGGAGCTGGAATGGCCTGGGGTGCTGCAGCTGCAGTAGTATTCTGTCGGGCCATGTTGGCCAGGGCTTCCAAAATGGACGAGGTATTTGGCGCGTTTGTCGCTGGTGTTGGGGCTCCAGGAAAGGACCTCCCTACATCTGCTGGTGGTGATCCTTCGGGGGTTGTGGACTCTACAAGAATTCCAGGTGTGGTTAGATATTGCAAAAGAAACGTGGAAGATATAATAAACCCATCGGCCGACTTACTGTTCAGTTTCTCCTTAAATGAGTTGAGCATGTCTGCGGGGAATGTCTCTCCCTTTACCCATATTTCAACGAGCTTCTTGATCTTGTCCTACAATGAGAATGAAAAGGTAAGTGGGTGTACTCATAATGTTTCAACAGTTTGCTCTTGTGCATCTTCAAATACGCCTCGTGTCTGGTCCCGAGATCCAAAGAACACGGCAATACAGTACAGTTCTGATATCAAGTTTATATGCGTACCTTTTGATCATCGGGTGCCGATGCAATTATGTCGTTCATCAATACTGGTAATAGTTCCGTTACTCTATGGACTCCTGCAGCATATGTGCCATCTTGGGCAGAAACAGTTATGGGTTGGCCGTTGGCTTTGGCCTGTTCAATCCATTTTCGAGTTACAGAATCTAGAACGTATAGAACGCCGAGCTTGTGGGTTGAAGGGGCTTTCCTCATGTGAGTGTACAGTTTCTGGACGAGGACAGACTCTGACTGTGAGAAGGGGTTAGCATCCACTGCAAATGAGGGTTGGAGAGTTGTGGCGGTGATGTCGTACCTGGACATTTGCCAAACAGAGGGCTGTGAGGGTGGCTATGCGCGATCCAGATACTCCAGGAGGTTTCAAAGACAACATAGCCTGCAGAGCAGCTTCAAGTTCTGCTACTGCTGATGACATGGCGGATAAAGTGTTGATGGGTGTGATGAGAGAAAGAGTATAGAGTGTTTTTAAGCCCTGAAAAGGGTGTTGTGACAAAAGACCAAGATGGTTCTTCGCAGGACTACGATCTATGTCGATCTATGTCGTGTATTCACTTTGTGTTTTTGTTTTTATCCCGATCAGATGTTACGGTGAGTTTGAGAGCAGAGTACTATGGCGACTACAGCCTCCGGCCGATGATGAAAGAAGATGGCTGGAGGTGAATCACTCAGTATCCTCCAACTGCCTGGATCTGCCCTGATAGACTGCAATGTACGAAAAGAGCTGGTTAGTTTGCGAATACACCTATCGCGATGGCGGCGACAATAATTTGATTGATTTTTATCGACGAAGGGGAAGTTGTCGATGGAGATTTGTTGGGGGGAGAAAGTGAAGAGATGGAGTTTCGGTGAGGTTGAAAGAGGAGAAAGAAGAAGATCGACGTTTGCCGCCCGAAACTGCGGCTATGCCCAAAGCGGATGGATTACGCTCGCTTACACCGATAAGCTCAGCCGTAGCTGATAAGCCCCTAATTGAGTGTCACGTGAAACATTCGTCATGGATGGGGAAAAGAGATTTTGTTGTTTTTGTTGTTGGGCGCCACAGGGTGGATTCGGGAATTTATGGAATGGGCGGCACGGGTGGTTCGGGGACTTATGGAATTTATGGAATTTATTTATGGAATTTCAGGAGAAGTCTACCCACGGATTAAGGGAGCACGAGCAAGATTAGGGAGAGACCAAAGGTTGCTGTGGAGCACGAATAGATTAGATGTATGGTGAGTGGTGAGGTCTTTTGATTTTTCCGAGATACAGCGCAGTGTGCCGTCTATCCCTCGGTGGTTTTTGGAGTAAACTGTGAACGTGAGAATGGAGTAATTGGAGTAAATTTGGAGTATTTTGGAGTTTATCCATACAAAAATCACAAATGCACCACCGACCGAGCTCCACGGCAAAACGAATACCGGAAATGGGAAATGGGAAATGCCTTGGTACTTCCTATCTTCATACATGTGCACGCTATTAGTGGAGTACTTTTGCATTACCACCTCCCAAAGTACACCTGTCTTGTGAAAATCCAGGGATTACGTCAGGAGGTGCGCCATAATTCTAGCCAATCATATTTCACTCCGGCCCACGCTACGGTCGGACCGAAGGACGGTCGCCGGTCGCGCCGTCCTTGCATCCCTGACAGACGAGATCATCACTTTTCGTTAACTTTCTTCCCGACCCTCCGTCTCCAACAACCCTTTCTCTCCATCACCACATACACAATTCAAAATGGCATCAGCAGTTCGTTTTGGCTCTTCCGCCTTCAGGTCGTCTCTGGCCGCCCCAGCATTCAATGCTCGCATCGCAGCCTTCAATGGCGCGCGTTGCTACTCCGCCAAGGCCCAGGTAAAACAATTTCCCAACAATAATATGAGAAGCATCCACTGATATCAATCGTGATAGACTCTGAAGGAGCGCTTCGCCGAGCAGCTCCCTGAGAAGATCGAGGAGATCAAGAAGCTCCGCAAGTCAGTATTCCCATTGTCCTGTCGCTCATAACAAGCCATTGACCCGTTTTCAGGGACCACGGCCACAAGGTCATCGGCGAGGTTACCCTCGACCAGGTGTATGGTGGTGCCCGTGGCATCAAGTCCCTCGTCTGGGAGGGATCCGTTCTCGACTCCGAGGAGGGTATCCGTTTCAGAGGATTGACCATCCCAGAGTGCCAGGAGGCCCTTCCCAAGGCCCCAGGCGGCAAGGAGCCCCTTCCCGAGGGTCTCTTCTGGCTGCTCCTGACCGGTGAGGTCCCAAGCGAGCAGCAGGTCCGCGACCTGTCTGCCGAGTGGGCTGCCCGCTCCGACGTCCCCAAGTTCGTTGAGGAGCTCATCGACCGCTGCCCAACCTCCCTCCACCCAATGGCTCAGCTCTCCATTGCCGTCAACGCTCTCGAGCACGAGTCTTCCTTCGCCAAGGCATACGCCAAGGGTATCAACAAGAAGGAGTACTGGGGACACACATACGAGGACTCCATGGACCTGATTGCGAAGCTCCCAACCATCGCTGCCAGGATCTACCAGAACGTCTACAAGGATGGAAAGGTTGCCCCAGTCCAGAAGGACAAGGATTACTCCTTCAACTTCGCCAACCAGCTCGGCTTCGGCGACAACAAGGCCTTCGTTGAGTTGATGAGACTCTACCTCACTATCCACACTGACCACGAGGGTGGCAACGTCAGCGCCCACGCCACTCACCTGGTCGGCTCTGCTCTCTCCTCCCCCTTCCTCTCCCTCGCCGCCGGCCTCAACGGTCTCGCCGGCCCACTCCACGGCCTCGCCAACCAGGAGGTCCTCAACTGGCTCACCAAGATGAAGGCTTCCGTCGGCAACGATCTGTCCGACAAGGCCATCACCGACTACCTCTGGACCACCCTCAACGCCGGCCAGGTCGTCCCCGGTTACGGCCACGCCGTTCTCCGCAAGACCGACCCCCGCTACATGGCCCAGCGCGAGTTCGCCCAGAAGCACCTCCCAGACGACCCCATGTTCAAGCTCGTCAGCCAGGTCTACAAGATCGCCCCCGGTGTCCTCACCGAGCACGGCAAGACCAAGAACCCCTTCCCCAACGTCGATGCCCACTCCGGTGTCCTCCTCCAGCACTACGGCCTCACCGAGTCCAGCTACTACACCGTCCTCTTCGGTGTTTCCCGCGCCATTGGTGTCCTCCCTCAACTCATCATCGACCGCGCGGTCGGCGCCCCCATCGAGCGCCCCAAGTCCTTCAGCACGGAGAAGTGGGCCCAGATCGTGGCCAAGCTTTAAATTTGATTTTTGCCTAAGCGGTTTGTGTAGCAAAAATGGAAATGGAGTGTATATCTAGGAATGGGGGGGATTGGCTTTGGCTGTATTTTATAGAATAATAGATAAGGATTAGACTATGAGTGCCTGTAGCCTTTATTGAATTTACAAGAGTGTCTGTCTTGCCTTTCATGTCTATGCTTGAGGGGAAGTGTGGATCTTGTGTTGCCCGTTTTCTTGCTTTCAAATGCAGTGTAGCTGGAAGCAAAAGCTGGACATAGTTTGTGTGCGCCCTGCCTCGGTTCTCCTACAGCCACTGCCATTGCCAGCCAGCTACAAAATAGCCGTTTATTGGGGTAAGCTGATTTATGAGCACCGTGGTTTCAAATAGACTGCAGTGTAGCCGAAATACGGCTACCAACGTCTGGTAACTAAGTTGGCTAAATGTTTGCTTCGAGGTCTTACGCAGTAACTAAGCTGCCTAATGTTTGCATTGGAGTCTTACAATAGTTGCACTGCTGTTGAAGACAAGGCTTATTTATGTGTTGCAAGACTCCAGAGGAGTCATTAGCCAACAGTTACCATCCGCGGACAGCATCATGTCTTGCAACGTAACATAAGCAAGAGGGGCAGCTGATATAAAAAACCGAATAAATGCATATAATCTACGAGGTTTAGGAAGACATATGTGAACTGCCTGTAAATAAATAATATAAAAGGAAACGATATATGGGAGCGAAATCGGACTATGCCGGGGCGGACTCGGCTAGTCCTCAAAGCCATTGATTCAAAATGCGGATCTCATCCCGACAACGAGACTTTGAATGAGGCCGCCGTGGGGGCTGTGAGACGAAGGCTTGAACCATGAGGCCGCCGTGGGGGCTGTGAGACGAAGGATTGAACCATGAAATCCTTCCGTTTCATACTCTGCCCTGAAATCCACGATTCACCCAGATAAAAACCGCCTAATACCTCTCGCCGAGGTTTTCCGCATCAGCCTATGCATGGAGACGTATAGCTACGGTCGGACAAGCCAGGGGCTGCACCCGCCAGCTCCTGTCATTTCTCACAAGACATATCCTATCACAACACATTCTTCGACACTAAATTCCGATCTTGCTGGCACCACTGCGCCTCATGCACGTAAGCTTACTACTTACTCCCTAGTAATGATGGATCTAGCCGCGATCTACGATGTGACAGGCGGACCATCATATGCCTCAATGGGGCTCAATTGGGGTCCAAGGAGGACAATGGTGCCTGATGACTATTTCCAAATTGCAACTCTTGGTAGGTCGGTGTAACGTGGAACAGAACAGCCGTCGATCTCGGGGATATGAGGGGAATATGCGTATGATGAGGGTATATAAAGGGCAAGCAAGTCTGCTCTTTTGATTCTCATCATCCAACACATCTCATACATTCAACAATCCAAAAACACGCCTTCAATACCACAAAACACCACAACCCACCACAAAGCCCCTCACAGCAACCATGAAGCTCTCAGCCCTCCTCTCCGCTGCTTTAATCGCAGCGGCCCCGGCTCTCGCCTGTCTCGAGACCACCGGAGCCATCGACCTAGCTGGCAACGTCCAAAGAATCACCGCTATTGATAACGGCGTCCTGGTCTGTGACAGCGACTGGGGCCACCGGATTGACAAGGACGGACACATCTCGTTGACGTGTAAGGCTGGTTATGTGTATGCCGTCACTAAGGATGGGAGCATGGGGTGGTTCAAGAACCCGACGAATGCTTTCTCGTTTAAGCAGGCTGTGGGAGGTAGCCACCAGACGTTTTATTGGAGTGAGAAGAGATATGGGTGCAAGTAGTGGTGAGGCCAGGTTGGGAGGAATGATGATATGGATGTTGGTCTGGATAAATGGCAGGCATTTGGCTCGTGTGGTCTATCTACTTGTTGTGTTGGTTATAAAAGGCAGAAGAAAATAGTTCGATGGGATGGGTTTCTGATAGAAATGGCATTGAACTGATGAAACGGAATATGAATCTTAAAACTGCAATGCAGTTATTACCGAACTGATTCGTGAAACACTGTACTTTAAAATGTATGAGAACATAGCTGACATGGATCGGCTTATTTATTCCATCAGGACGTGTATTTTGTTGTTAAATCCGAAGAATTTATCAATCATAGCAGGCCACTGGCGATGCCAAGCATACCACAGACAGCGCTTGAAGTGATCGACAAGGCCTCCAAAGTTGCGATTGCGGAGATATTATGAAGACTACATAGTGTTTCCCTTGAGCATATTCAGGAGTGAAGCAGTTGGGCTAAATTAATCGGAATCTGTTTCTTATCACCTTGTGGCTGTGCACCCCTGCCGGTTATACTTCCTATTTAGTTAGACGTTAAGTAACAGACGCATCAGCCGGTATACTAAGCCCCAATCACCTCACCACAGACTTCCCGCCTTGTAAGACGGCTTAACTACCAGATAAGAACCTACTATTACTATGCAAACTTTTAAAATCGTCGGAAGGTTATCTCTACAGTTATAAAAACAGCACAGGTTTCAGCGTTGTGACCAAGAAATCACAGAGGACGAGAGGAAACCAGAAACCCCGCAGTGTAGAAAACCAAAATGTCTCAACAACCTCCACCATCAGGATCGATGAAGATTTCAGCCACTGTTCCATTTGAGCAGTTGCGCGAGCTTCTAGCCTCGCCAGCAGTAACCTCATCCGTTGGGAAAGCCCAAGAGCTCATCAACATACAGCCACCTGACAAGGTGTGCACCGTGTGCTTGAACCTCGACCCGTTCCTAGCCTTCAAAAAAAGCAGTGCGGACCAGCACAAACTCTGGGCCGACAAAGAGTATAAAATTTCCAGCGGAAACCCATTCGGGAAAATAACCATCGAAAAGTCGAAATACTTGCTTGATGCTGCGAAAGGTGGCTGCATTTATTGCACGATGGTTCAATCAGCACTCGGGGCTGTATCCCCGGGGTGGGAGACCGAAGGGTCATACATTCATATCTTCCTTGCGCTTGGCCTGCCCGTGGTCGTGCGGCTAGAGTTTGGTGTGATTTCGAGCCTTCCTATCGAGAGGGAAGCCGCAGGTGGTTTGTTCCAAGTCGAGTTACCACAGGGCTTTGATTTGGATTTTGTTATTACTGTTGGCTCTGGTTCGAACGCTTCCCAAGCTCCGAAACCTGCCATAGATGTTGAAATCTATCGGCCTCGACTCGCGCCCGATCAGTCAACTGTTGGCGGTACGTCGTTCAATTATAGTAGGACCAAAGCTGGACAAGAGATTGCTAATGGGAATGGCTAGATGCTGTCTTGGCGGGACTTGTTCCCTTCGTGGGCTTTGCAGAAGAGATACCCCGACATGTTGGTGACAAAAGATGCCTTACCTTCATACAAAGTCAATTGTCCCACTGTCTCAACAATCACAGTTGCTGGGCACGTAAAGGCTTGCCTTTGCTTCCGGATCGCGTCATCTGGATCGAAGCCAACAACCCAAGTCGTATTCAGCTCATAGAACCTAAAGGCGTCCGTGCCATCTATCTTGCACTCAGTTATTGCTGGGGGCCTGTGAGCTCTGATACTTATCTGACAGACTCATTCACTTATGAGGCTAGAAAAGCTGGCATAAGGCTAGATGACCTACCGCCTCTTTTTCAAGACATTATTGCGTGTGCTCGTGCTCTTGGAATTCAATACATCTGGATTGATCGGTTGTGCATCATTCAAGGAAGCGATGCCGATTTTAAAATGCAAGCCCCAAAGATGGGAGATATTTACGGAAATGCCACTGTGACCATAGCAGCCGCTTCTGCTAGTTCCGAACAGGACCGTATCATGGTGGAACGAGACAAGAAATGGACTAGTATCGGCGTCAGCTTGACCGTTAATGGAATTGGGGCCTTGAAGCTTCAATGTCGGAGGCGGTCACATCCTTTGGAAAAGGAGGACACAGGAGGTGACTATGGCAAGGTATCCACTCGCGCATGGATTTGGCAGGAACGCCTCCTCGCTGAAAGAACGATATTCTTTACTCCTTCCGCCCTGAAATTCGAATGTCGGTGTCATTCCGCCTGGGAAGGTTTTGACCAGGGGGTCTCAGGCCACTCATGGTCCGCGCAATTGGACAGTATATCACACAACTCATGGACGTTGCTAGTGGAGGAATTTACTAAAAGAGACATCACTCGTCCTTCGGACCGGCTCCCAGCCATGGAGTCTGTCATGAAGCGCATTGAAACGAAGACAACTTGGACGCCTCTTTGGGGTCTGTGGAAAAATACGCTCGTAGAAGGTCTGAGTTGGGAACCACAGCCGTCAGGACACTGGGGAAGGCATGACTGCCGAATGAACCCTGGGCATTACGCCCCAACTTGGAGCTGGGCAAGCGTCGATGGCCCAATTTCCTATATCCATGCTAGACCTTTGGACATCATCTCCCAAATCAATCCCATTAGTTATGACCTAGAATGTGGAAAGGTCAATGCTGCTTCGGGTTCGATCACAGTGGCTGGCTACCTCGTTCCCGTTGAGCTCGATGTTACTGTTAAGCGTGAAGAGCATGAAGGAAACTCGGTCGAACAGGAAGACTATACCTACGATTATAAGGTAAAACTCTCAAATAGTGAAGGTCTAAAAGGTTCTACACTCAAGCCCGATGTCGCCTTGAAGCCATGGAGCGGTGAGATCGGTGGACAGCTGGTCTCGACTGTTGTACGAGTTCCATATGGAGAATCTCCTCCAAAGACATCTTGGGCTGGTACCTGCCACTGCTTATTAATCGGTAAGACGAAGAGGAGATGCCTTGTTCTCTACCTGGGCCGCTCGTTACGAGAGCTTGGTTCTTGGGAACGGATTGGAATGGTGGATGGGATGTCACCGACAGTATTCTCGATGTCCCAAAGGGAGATCATTAATATTGTTTAATGTTTTATCGGCATAACTTATCTATGGCAAAGGCCATTGCAACAGTTTTTCTACGGGTCTAATGCCAGCTTGAATCTCTTCTGTGGATCCACAATGCAAATATTCCACGCCCCATAGAAGGGGGATTTTGGGTTGTCTCTTTGTCGACCTTTTCTATCCGACTGAATAAGCAATAGACTGAATAAGCAATATCTATGCCCTTCCCAAGACTATCCACTGCCTCGCGGCATGCTGTGCTTCAAATGTGTGAGGAAACAATAACTGGGTTATTATCAACACTGAGAGTTGAATGATTGACAGAGGAGTTCTGTTCAAGACCGCTTAAATGAACGTCGGATTGGATTTGTGACGAATCATCTTTCGTAGTAGTTGAAGGACAACCTCTACGCAAAAGACGACGCTAGCTGTCAAAAGGATAATTTCAATTTTAAGGCAGCTGCTTGGTTAAATGAAGTGTAGCTAGAGGAGACTCGCATGCCCCTATACACATGTATATATAGATAGTATATGAATACGGACTACAGAAACTAAGGCGGGCTAGCCCAAACTAGTACCCCTAGTAGGCTAGCTCCTGAGGGAAATACCCCACTATGGATCAAAAGCTTAATTGGTTCCGCTGTGCCCCACAATTGTGACCGCACTAACACCAGGCCCAACATTCGCGACCCCTTCCTTCCGTTTGTCTTCTCTTCAAAGAACACGTAGGAAGAAGCTGGTAGTTTTATCGTCAATATTTCTATATTTTCTCTATTGTCTGCAGTTCTAGTGGTCTAAAAATTTGAGCTATATGCAACTATTGATCTCGCCATATGTTGTATGTAAATTGAAACGATCCATCCTACGCGAAAAGGGTCTAACATAGCTTGTAGGTCAAGCTAGCTGCCTATATGTTTACTTTTAATCATCTTCAGGCCCGACCACAGCTACCGTTTTCAATATTCAGCTAAGACGTGGCAGTCAAGGCGTCCATTGTGCACCAGTCCCATTTTCAAACCCACCCACCTCTGAGATCGGGAAATGCACTTTCACAGCAAACAAACTCAACCGCAATAAGTCTAACGTACATCCCTGCATCACGGGACGCACCTTGTAACGGGACAAATATTAGTACTTTAAATTCAATTGTTTATAAATTTATGAATCCTCTGAAAATTCTAGTATATCTGTGTTAGTAATGTTGCGTAACCACTCCTGAACAGCCCATACCCCAGCTACTCTGAAATTTACAGTCACGTCGTCGCCGTCGCGCCTGATTGCGGAGGGCGTCAATTCGAAGCATAATAGAACCCTCGACCTACTGCAAAAAATCATTTACAGCCTTGTGTGGTGACTAGGCAGTGCTGTGTCATATGACGTTACCTCCAAATTAAGCGATCATGGGTAATTAAACTTGTGGCTGCTAAGTTGTGGGTGTGTGTGGCGGACAACTGAAGCTCGAACAATTCCGCTTTCCCGACAATAACGGTAGATATGCGATGGCGAGTACAACCGCAACCACGGCGGGCACGATGATGGCGGCAACCACAGTCGAAAGGCATGACAAGCGACTTTTATCACTATTTGCTACGAATACTGTGCCGAAAAATTCACCATGAAGCATATCGACAAGCATGACGATTGTTCCTGGAAACATACGTAAGAAGCGCGTCAGGACGAGCTGTAATTAGCTCCTGGAACCTCAACCTCTCCAGCCCTTCCCACGTTGTGCATCTCCGAGCTAAACTTGCAAGGCGTCTTACAACCCCCAAAACAAGCGTGGCCGTAAAAGCACCACGCATATCTGCACCGAAGCCCCTCACCGCAGGGCTGGTACCGCATGAACCATTTCAGTACGGAAACATCAACTTTGTCAAAGCCAACGTGCCAGTATTGGCACTTTGACGCCAGCATGGAGCAGCCGCCGCCAAGGTAATGAGAATTGCAAGGGCCACGCTTACCTGTCGCTTCCAACTCCCTCTTCTTGCCGTGGTAGTTTGTAAAAGTGGCTGGAGATGGCTTCTTCGGGACCCTGTCTAGCCTTTCGCCCGCTGCGTTGACCAGTATATCACGCCGATTCGAGGGCGAAGGGGGCGCAGGTTCGATAGTAGAGCCGTCTGAAGCACTTGCGCGAGCCGCATAGGACAGCCCTTGAGCGGTAGATCCAGTTCCGTCCGTTGAGCTATTCGCAGGGGCCGGTTGGGCTACGTGCAATGGGACCGAAGGGGACAAGACCTGTGTCCTGAACAACGATGGGAGATGTATAGATTTGAATGGAAGATCGCCGTACTGCCGGCCGGTCTGGAACGACTTGAGCAGCGTGATGCGATCCTGTAGGGAGCCCTCGGATTTGATAATGTCGAGATCGCAGACGTAGCCATTGTCGTGGCAACCTCCAAGGACAATGTGCATGCAGCAAGGGTTCTCCTTAAAATGCTCCAAAACTCCTTCGCCAAGTTTAGCACCTCCGCGCATCAGATAGGCCAGGAGCCCTCTCACCTTTAATTTGATGATCGGCTCGATCTTTGCCGTTACCAACGTCAATAAACTCACTTAGCCCACCAGTCTGACAAAACCCGCGGCAGAAGTCGCGTAACAGATTCGAAGCCTCCTCCATCCCATTTCTAGACATAGCCTCCCCGAGCATATCGACATTAGCGTAGAGCTTAAGTATAAAAGGTAACTCAGCGACGTTCGGCGAAGTTTGACGGAGCTCTCGCTGCAGCTCCGACTTCAACACAAGAGCAGCCTCACGGCCGCCATTAGTGCCACGAAGGAGGTACTTATCATCGAACTATAGGAGCTTCGTCAAAGATGTTCATCATGTGGAGAAGAGAGCATACCACGTAGCCGTCAGAATCTGCATCAATCAATACCAGGACAAAAGCGCTCCTATTCTAAGCCGACTGTAAGCCCCCGTTAGTCACTAATATAGAGCACGACTCACTACAGAGCGTTGAAGCTCGTCAAACTTAACCTCAAGCCCTTTATTCATCTTTCCCAACTCACGACTGAGGACTCTCTCGTTGTCGAGGTCGGTAACTGCATCCTTGAGCTTGTCGACGGTATCGCAGTACGCCTTACGCAATTTCTTTGCAGTGGTTAGAACTAACAGCTGATGAGAGGAATGTGAGACGGCACCTGCAACCAAGTAACCCGATATTCGTCCTGCTCCCGAATCGTTTCCAAATGCTGTTGAATTTCCGTCGCCTCCATTTTTACCGATTACCAAACGTTAGGACTGCTGGACGAGCTTGGAGCGGGAAGGTGACAAGAGCACTACAACGCAATACTGATACTGCTGCCTTACTAATTTCGAGGAGATGACTAGCCGTGTATTGATGTTGACGTGTTCGCTCTTCCACCGACTTCTATTCATGCACATGATCAAAATGGGCAGTCCTCAGTCCATGGTCCCAGGGTACAGTTGGTGCCAGACTTTCGAATGCAGGCAGCAGTCGGCGGGGTGAGCTGCGCGTCGACGAAAGCATAGGCAAGGCTGAAGCACCAAGAGACGGATTCCATTCGGGTTGGCTGGGGTAAGTAAAGCGTTACGCGCCATATTTCGGCGCTAATCGTGGATCAACTATTCGTTCGTAAGCCCAAGACCACCAGTATATCATGCAGGAGCAGTACAGGGATGGGAGCGTCAGGATAGACCATGTATCAATGGCCCTACTAACGGCACCTCACCACCCATCCTTATCCCCCAGATTAGTAGACACAGAGTGTTTCTCACGACACGCTACACATTGAAGGCTGCAACTGAAAGCCGTTTGACCTTGATGGCCACATCGGCGGCCAACATCCGGGCCAACATGCAAATCGCAAAGCGATGAGCGCAGCGAGGACACCAAAGTCGGACCTCTATCTCTATTTGCCTACCTGTACGCCATTAGGCCGATGTGCGACAAGATTAACTCTGAGTATTATACAGCAACAGGCCGCCTAGCTGTAAATACATTAAAAGGTGATAAATCCTTCCCAACTTAGCTTATTAACATGCTTGGCATTTCGTGCACGGAAGGAGGGCCATGGGTGGGTAATCTTAAAAGAGTAATTATAGTGATAGAGAAGGGGAAAGAGAGCTAACCCGCTTTGCTTCTTTGCTTAATAGTTGAGTAATGATCGATAACTGCCGTAGGCTCGTGGTTTAATAGGGAATATAGAGAATCTAAATGGGTAAGTAGCTATATTTAATGGTGGCTTTCATTATTTTTAGTTTCTTATCTTTTAAAAATAGGGAAATAAACAGCTTTATTTAAAGGGAGGCCTCTTTTTAATTTTCTAGTTTTTTAATTTTTAAAAATGAGAAACAGCTAGATATAAAAGGAGCTTTCTTTTATTTTCTAGTTTCTCATTTATAAAAACTAAGAAAATTATAGTTTTTATCCCTGTCCTCTGCCTCTCTTTCCCCTCATATCCTCTTGCCACCTTTATATTACTGTTTATTTTTACAAAGGCCATTATAGGTTCTCTTAGTTGCCCTAATTGTTCTATACACTTAGTTCCCATCATCCATAGCCTCTTCTACCTGTTGTAGGGCTTTGTATGCCTGTAACTCATTTTGAATGAAGTTTTCAAGATGCTGGAATCCGTCCATTTCATTTATACCTACATTGAAAATGTAATGTTAGCAAATTTCTCTTAAATAGATGGGTAATTCCCCATTTCCATAGAATGATAGAAATGGAAGCCCCTCTGTTATAAGACCATATAGTATGTAATATGAAGCAAACATAGACTACTACAAGACCATGGATGGGATCTGTAATTACTTCATATGAGATTATATATACAACAGCCTGTAAACAAGACCATAGCATATACCGTCAAACAGGAAGTAATTACAGATCGCAAGACCATGAACAAGACTATCCTCTGTCTAAAGTCAAGAAGCTGCAATGCATACATACCCCTGCAACTGTCATAAAAAACAGGCAAAAGCAGGCAAAAGCACGCAAAAACAGATGAAAAACAGGACAGCAACTTACTGAGGAATACACAATCCACGCCACGTGGAGAGACATCCACCATGTCTACAGCATCATCCTCATCTTGATCTGCCCCTTCCACGACACCAAGATCAGGCTCATAGTCAAAGTCATTCTCATCCTCAAAAGCAAAATCCACCCTGGATGCTTTGAGTTCCAGCGCCGTTTGAAGACTCAGCTGCCCCAGGTGCAGGTCCAGCATGTAATTCTTCTGATGCTCTGCCTCAGGACAAGGTTCAACATCTCGCGTGGTGGACAAGACGAGCTGCTTCCCCTGATACCTCTTCTCCTGCTGCACCACAACCTCCCCCAGAGGCTCCGCATGCGGATCTCCACCCCGGTGAAGCTGGCGGCAAAACAATCCAGTGCTCACATAATTTCCCCCCTGCGCCGCGCCAACATACGGATCAGGATGAATAACAACCTGTCCAGCATCCACAAACCGCTGCGCCATCTCCCTCGCCGTCGGCTCCGGGCTCGGCTCCACAAGATCCCCGCCTCCATAATCTGCAGACCTCGACGCCTCATAATGCGGTATAATCGGCTGCTGTCGGCGCCTCGGGGGGAACTCCTCGTCCTCATCCAAGTCTCCGCATTTCAAAACATTCAGCTTCCCCGTCGCATCACCGACGAGGAGACGAGAATGGTCGCTTGAGAAAACACCAGCTGAGATGCCGCCGGATAGCGTGATGACATCCGCAACATGCACTTCGGCCGGAGGAGCACGCACATTCCATGCTTTGACCACGCCGTCTGAGGACCCGGTGTAGAAGCGGTCACACGTCCGTCCCCACGCGGCGAATTTCACACCGCTGTCTGTCCGCTCGTGGTCGTTGTCCTTGGTCTCGGCGTCATCCTGGGATTGATCGTCGATAGATTTACCATGGCCAAGGACATGGATGGGCTTCTCCTCCTGGGCGCTATCCCAGACATATGTATTCCCATCCGTGCAGCTCGCAGTGAGGTAGCAATGCAATGGGCTGTTCGACATTAACGTTATCTCATTGATATCCACCGCGCGACAATCGAACGTCTTGGTATGGCTGAAGGTACCAATCTCCGTCTGGCAAAAGATCCGCAGCTGCGTTCGCACCCCATCCTCATACTCCCCCGTCGCCGACGTCGCAGCCACGAAAACAGCAAGCGTCGGGTGCCACACGACCTCAAACACGTTCTGTGTGCGCGCTGAGGTGATTAGCACGCGCGTCCCCTTGTTGGTATCCCAGAGGCAGAGCTCTCCAGTGTCCTCGATGATTTTCGGCACTTCGTCGTGCACATCGAACGAGCGCGGCGAGTATCCGGTAAGAAGGAGATGGGCCACGCACGGAGCCTTGCCCCACTGCAGCGTTGACGGGTAGTATACCCAGGATTGCCGGCTTCGGAGCTGCTCAGCTGACTGCACATCGGCGCGGGATCCAGAATACGACACGAATGGGGAATTGGATACATCGTCTTCGTTCAAGTCGTAAACTCGGATGGCATCTCTGAAGACGTCGGCGGCGGTGGCGATTTTGCTGTGATGTGGTGAGGTGACGACGAAGTTTATAACGCCGCCATGATGCCATGTTCCACAGAGTGTCATTCCAGATCCATCGGCGTTGATATCCCAGACTTTCACGGTTTTGTCAAAGCTCCCTGTTAGCGCCTTTTGAGAGCCTTCATGGAACGCTGTAGCTGTCACCGAACAGTACAAATAAGGGTCCTGCGTCTCCCGCATGGACTCCAAGGCATTGCTGCCCTTCTCAACAATGGGCCGTATGATCCGATGCCCAGAGACCGACCTCAGAGAGCTCTTCTGTACTGACCCCAGAGCCAAATTTCCCGGCTTGTTGTATTGTTGATTCGATTCATCAGAATGCGTAATCGCACCGCATACAAACTTGTCACCAGGCAGCCAGGTGATCGTGGCAATATCCCCAGAACAACCAGTAAACTCAATCTCCCGCACAATCGCATCATCCATAGATGTGAGGATGCAGGCTTTGGTCGATATACTGGCCCGTCCGAAGGTCCCACGAGACAGCTCTCGCTCACGCAGGATAGATGATATCGAGGTATGGTTATTGCTTCTTTTGCCCGTGGCCGTGCCCAATTCTCTGGATTTCGGTGCGACGCGCAGCACAGAAGTTGTTCCAGTTGAGAACCTAGACCCATTGGACATATAGCCTTGCCAAATATCCTTGCCAAAATCATCGATGAAGTTCTTCAGGCTCTCCTCGCTGCGTTGCTTAATAAGCCGTGAACCCTCATCAGTTCCCAAAGACTCCTGTTGAGACTTCACTATCATTTGGAGCAGGCTCGGATAGACCTTCACACTCCCATTGATTATCCCAAGCCGCTGCCCCTTAGACTTTGATTCGACATGATTTCTATGCCACACATCCATAACATTGCGCACAAACTGCACCTCTTCGCCCGTAAAGTCCACATGAACAATATGACCATGAAGTATATGCTTCTCCTGTGGAGTCAATCGTTGTTCCCAAAGACCCCTTGCGATGTCTTTGCGCGCCAACAGACTGATATACGGCCTTGTGATTGCATTGGCAGCCAATCGCAAGGTTTCAACTTCCCGAAGGAAAGACTGCTTCGCCACAGCTTCCTGCGCGGCCGACCGAAGCGCCCGGGCTCTGTTTTGCTTCTGGATGCGATTGCCCGCTGTTTGCTTTCCAGGAGAGCGCGCGTTTGCAGGCTTTTGGATAGCAGGTGTGCGTGAAGCAAAACTAAGAGTCCCCTGCCGATAAGCCATCTTCTGGTGGTTCTGTTGGGGCGCTGGGTCTGATGCAGCTTCCTTCGCGGGAGACTCAACAGTATAAGACGTGCTTGGGGACGAGGAATCGCGCTTCTGCCGAGTAATTTCCCCCGCCCCAAGCCTTTCAACAGCATCTTTGAAATCATCCTTCTCGGACTCGCTCGAGCTGTCCGAAATAAAGATCGGCTCAGGCGGTGCGGCTTGCTTTGTCTGCCGACGAGCTGTTTGCCTGCGAGCTGCTGCAGGTGACTGCAGCTTGCTTTTCTGACCCTTTCCCAATTTGTGAACATGAATCTCCACCAGCAAAGCGCACTTATCAACGAGCCTCTTCCGCCTAGTTGCAGATAGCACCCCTTTATTCGAAGCCAGAAGTGCTAGGAATTGATCGTCGCAAAGATTCTTCGCAACCTGGTGCCCAATTTTCTTCTTCACAGCCTCATCAAGGCCCGCTCCCAATCTCTCGAGGCATGATTGAATTTCCGGTAAGATAACCCGATGAAGCACATCCTCCGCCCCTTTCGGCGCAGGGATAGGATTGGATGTCCCTGGGCCTGTGTTCGAAACTGGCCGCACCCGAGTATTGAAACCTTGTTGTGACCGCCCTGCACTCTGAACCCCCGGCAGTTGCGGCTCAGAATCTGAATAAGAAATCACCACCGGCTTCGACTGAGTCTGAAACATATCATACACATTCACCTGGCCCTCTCTCCCAGCAGATGTAGGCGGCGGTTTGCTCCTTCTCCTCCCCGTATGTGATTCCACCTGCGATACCCCCGGCGGCGGCAGTATGCGCGTTTCCGCTCGGTCCCTACTCGGACTCGATGACGCCCCCATCCCATCCCCAGCAAGCCTCCTCCTCTTCACCGAGCCCTCCACCGACCTCGACGCATTCGGCGACAAGCTCAGCTCTCTCAAATGTGTTTTCCTCCTCGCAACCACAGGAGTATGTAATTTCGGCGGCGGTAGGGCGCCCGGAATATCGATTGGAGAGGGCAACGCCCCCGGGAGCAGTAAGCCATTATGTGGGTGGTGATTCGTGAAGCCATTCTGCAGTTTCCGTGGTGACGGTGAATGGTAGGGTAAAGTAGTCGTCCCTGTGAAATCTGGGCCGGCGGCATTGGGGGCCCGTATCCGGGTTGAAGTTGCGGCGGGTAATTCGTCGTCGCTGTCGAGGGTGAGGTCGACGAAGGAGGCGTGGGCTTGCGCCATTTTGAGTCTGTGGGGGGGGGGAGAGGAGAAGTTAGCGCTTGTTCACTTTGTCTCCCTGAATCTTTCTCGAGTTTAGTATGGGGAGAGGAGTGAAATCAGTGTGGGAGGAGGGGAGAGGAAGTGGGGTGTCGCGTGAATTTCCTCGTCGTACCTTCTTGGGCAACTAGATCGCGCTGTGACGAGCTGCTGCTTGAAGGCGGATCTTGAGGCGGTTCATGGCATGGATGTGCAGTGGAAGTGAGGAGTGGTATGTGAGTTTGTTTGCAAAGAAGGGCAGCAAGGCAGCAGGCTCATCGCCTTTGAAAGTGTGTGCTTTGTTTGAGGCTGTGTGTGAATGGGGCGCGGCCTTGACGGTCGCGGTCGCGGTGGTGGATGGTATAAAGAGATGTCGGTTCAATGATGTTCCGTTGTAGATGGGCAAGGCTGAGCGGAAGGCTACCAAGAGTGAGCCGTGATAAGTGGAAGCAAGGAGTGGTGGTGAAGAAAGCCAACGTTCATATCCCTTTATAAGCAATAAGAGGATAGAACCAGGTCAATTCTTGGATTTGACTATAAATCCCACATCCATGACTTAGAATGAATGAATGTGACCCCTTGAAATATAATACAGCCATAAACTACCGCACTGAGACAACTTGGTGTGCGGGCACGACACTTTGGTCTCACATGTAATCTGCAACACAAACCCCTCAAATCCCCCCCCCGACGATTACACAGGACCTCACTTCACTCTGACAAAACCCAAAAGTCCAGGTATATACCTCATCTTCTGTACAATATATAGCAGAATAACGTTCTAATCTAACAAAATGGCATCAATGTACAGCTCGTCTCTATGCATCAAGATCGCCAGCACGCGCGCCTACAAGCAACAGTATGTACCAGCACCCTTCCAATTTACAACCCCTCCTTCTGAAGAACCTCCACATGAGCTGCAGCTCTACAATCTCGGCTTGCTCTTGGACTTCTCCTCCTCCAGGGCCTCGGCGTACATCCTGTCCAGCTCATCCCTGAACATCTTGACAGCCTTCGGTCTCTTCATCTTAAGACTGTATCGAAAAAAGTCAGCAAACTGTCCCAGTTCTCACAGAGGTGGTGATAACAAAGGTTGTGAAGGGTGGGGGTGGGGGGATAAAACTCACGTAGGCGTCAAAGTCTCATTATCAATCGAGAACGGCTCAAGCGCCAAATGCACCTTCCTAACCCTCTCCCAGTTATTAAACTTCGCCTTCTTCCCAATCTTCTCCAGCTCGGCCAAGAACGCCTTATTAACCCTCTGATCCTTACACGCCTCCCTGACCGCATCCGCATCAAGCGGATCAATAGTCTTCTTCAAGATTGCTCCCGCGAACGGCGCAAACGCCACCGGATCCACGCTGAACACCGACACCAAGAACGCCTCGGTGCTATCACCATGCACGAACGCGATGTTGGCCAGGTTCGTGTTGGCGAGATACACGTTCTCGAGGCGCTCGGGGGAGACGTACTCGCCCTGTGCGAGCTTGAGGAGGTTCTTGACGCGGTCGACGATCTTGATGCGGCCGCGGCTGTCGATCTCGGCGATGTCGCCGGTCTTGAACCAGCCGTCCGAGGTCATGGCCTTGGCCGTCTCGGCGGGGTCACGGTAGTACTCGCGGAAGAGCGCGGTGGTCTTGACGAGGAGCTCGCCGCGGGGGTTGGGCTTGTCGGTCACGAGGTACTCCATGTCGGGGACGGAGGAGAGGCAGACCTCGACGGAAGGGAGGACACCGCCGGAGTTGCCGGTCGAGGTGTCGGAGTCATCCTGGCACGAACCGATGGCGTATGTCTCTGTCATGCCGTAACCCTGCTTAATTGGGTTTCCGAACGCCGCGCGCAGGAGCGTGTGGAGCTGGGGGTCGATAGGCGCGGAACCAGAGACCATGCGGTTGGAGTTCTGGAGACCGAAAGCCGAGCGCAGCTTAGGGGTGTACAGGCGATCGTAGACGGCGTGGAAGACGGTAGCCTCACCCTCGGGCTTGCGCAGGTTCGCCAGCTTGGTGTTAACGACGTGGCGGCCCATGACGCCCTTCAGACCCTCAGCCTCGAGAGCCTGCGAGCGGATAGCACCACCGAAGCGGTTGTACAGGCGGGGCACGGACACGAAACCAGTGGGCTTGAGCACTTTCATGTCATCGACCAGGCCGAGGATGTCGCCGCGGAAGTACCCGATAGAAGAGCCGCAGAGCAGGGCACCGCCTTCGGTGACGCGCTCGTAGATGTGCGCGAGCGGGAGGTAGGACATGACGACATCCTTGGGAGTGCCGTGAGACACGAATCTGCCGGTCGAGACGGCGGCCAGGGCGTTGGCCTGGGTGAGGACGACACCCTTGGGGTTGCCGGTGGTTCCCGAAGTGTAGTTGATGGTGATGATATCGTCCGACTTGGGTGGGTTCATCGGGATAGATGACTTAGCACCCAACTCCTCGACATCGCGGATGTAGTGGATAGCAACACCGACCTCCTTCCCGAGGGTGTTGAGCAGCTCGCCCATGGAGTTACCCGGCTTCTCCGAACCAGTGAGCGGGTCCAGGCAGATAATCAGCTTCATGGACGGCACTCTCGGCGCGAGCTTCAGCAGCAGCGGGATATGCGGCAAGCTGGTAACCACGCACGCCAGACTGGCATGGTTGATGATATACTCCGTCGTCTCCGGTCCGAGGGTATCGTAGATCGACACGGTGAAGAGGGACTGCGACATGCATCCCAGATCCGCAATCTGCCACTCCGGCCTGTTCTGGCACCACAGCCCAACACCATACCTATCCCCCGTAATCCCAACTCCCTTGTGCAGCTCGACAACCCCAGCGCCGAAGTTGCGACGCCTCTCAGCGACCTGCGCATACGTCTCCCACGTATACTTGCCCCACGTCTTCTTTGCGGCGTCGTAGCCGCGCTGCCCCAGACAGTTGCGGCTGCCGTACTTCTTGGCCGAAGCCTCGAAGACGTCGTGCGCGGTGTGGAGCGACGGGTCGATGGTCGAGAAGAGGGGACCGTTTTGGAAGCGCCAGTGCCGGTACACGGCGCTGCGGCCTTCGACGGCGGTGCCGGGGATGGCGACGGAGTAGGGCTTCAGGCCTGGTGGGGGGGAGGCCAGCTGCTTGTAGTTGGCATCCTGGTCTTTGGTGAGGGTGAAGGCGGTCGGCATTGTGGCGGTTTAGTTGGGGAGTCTGTGAGGGTTCGAGGAGTGGTTAGCTGGGGAGTGTTTTGTTTGTTTGTTTGTTGGTTTTTGGAAGAAAGGTTCGAGGGTCGTGTCGCCCTTCTTCATGGCTTCTTTCTTCCTTTCGTTCTTTCTCTAATTCCGGGGATGGCGGGAACTTACAAAGGCTAAGTTGTATCGCAGGAACTCGCAATGCCAGAAAAAAGTGAGACAGGCTTCGACAAAGAAGAAGAAACACAAAAGGAGGGAATCGAGAGAGCGTATTCGAAAAAGGAGGAGGGAGGGGGATATGTGCAAGATAGGAGAGGAGATGAGATGGTATATGGAAAGAGTAGACCTCTCTCCGTTGGCATCTGATCCTAAGAAACCCTTCTTCCTCCACCTCCGCACGCTGCATTTGGGGGCGTGCGGCCGCACCTACCAACTTTATCCCAGGGACCGAGGCTCGGCCGATTTGCTGAGGATTTTAGGCGGCGCTAATTGGATTAGAAGGGTGTTTTCTCCACCTATTAATGAACCCCACCACCCACGGATTTGTACGGGTGCGGTACAAAGTATAGGGACGCGCGATGGGGGATTGTGTTAGTTAGCTCGTGGCGTTCATGTGAAAGCGAGGGTGTTGGAGATTTGGTGTGTGGTAACAAATCCTAGTATCTTAGGGTGTGTGTGTGACTGTAATACTGTTTACCCACGCGATAAATAGTATAATTGTATATTAAGGGCTGAAAAGTATAACTTATAGTACAGTACAGTACAGTCAGCTCGTTCATATAATAAGGATCAATCAAATACAACCTCATACACCAACACACCATCAAGCATACTTCCATCCCCTCCCCTCCCCTCCCATCCACCATAAATCTCACCCGCCTCCTCCCCATCCCATCCCATCCCCCTCTCCCACGCCCCACACCCAAGCCCATGGCCTCTTATTTCGTGCCGTGATACTCCTCCGCACCACCTTTGCCCCGCGTTTCCCCAACATGGAGTTTTTTCGGGGTTCGGAGGTGCCGGGCCTTGGCGAGAAGTGCGCTGTGCTGTACTGTACTGTACGTACGTACTCGAGAACCAACTGTGCTGTGCTGGACTGGACTGTGCGTGCGTACTGGGATGTAAGGGGATGTGCGGCTGGGCTGGGTGTGTGGTGTGGTGTGGTGTTGCACGGCAGCTGAGCGACACGTTTATTTGGTGTGCGCGTGCACGTGGTGTTGCTTTGTCAGGCTGGTCGGAGGGGGAGGGGGGGATGTAAGGGATATATGTAATCGTGGGTGGAAGCGAACTTCGTCTGCGAGAAGGGGTGGAAGCGAACTTCGTCTTCGACCACCAAATATTGTAGGTACATTTACATAGTAAATTGTATGGAAAGGTACATAGATCAATTATATTANTAATCGTGGGTGGAAGCGAACTTCGTCTGCGAGAATGGGTGGAAGCGAACTTCGTCTGCGAGAAGGCGTGGAAGCGAACTTCGTCTTCGACCACCAAATATTGTAGGTACATTTACATAGTAAATTGTATGGAAAGGTACATAGATCAATTATATTACGAAATTATCACTTTTACTCGCATTCACTCTCCCATTTCCCATCCCTCTCGAGCTCATATTGGAGCTCCCGCGCAAGCTGGCTTCCGGGCTCGAGCTCGAACTCAAATCCAGGTTCAAGCTCAAGCTCAAACCCTGGCTCAAACCCAGCTTCGGGTTCGAATTGGAAGCCAGCTTCTGGGTCGAGAACTGGGTGCTGGTCCTCCGGA
>LNAU01000023.1:0-23901 GCA_001630575.1 Pseudogymnoascus sp. 04NY16 | reverse complement strand
CAGCTTACCCATGGCATTTCACTTCCTTGAGCAACTTCCTTGTCAGTGACTGGAGTCGCTCCATTTCGAGACCTTCAAATCTTGGGTGCCGCTGTATATAGTTCCACGCTTGCACCGGTGTTACCTCACCGTCCAATTCCAACGTCTGGGATAGGTTCAAAAGGTTTTCTAGCCCTGCATTAGGAGCCTCCCATGGCGTGGTCGTGCAGATTTGTGATCCAGACTCTATATTGGGAGCTCGAAAAAGCAGCGGAGCAGAGGCTGTGAGGACATGCCCGCTAGGGGCGTCCGGTTCCTTCGGGTTACCTTGAATGTGTCCAAGGCAAGGGCTTTCAAGTCTACGGGCCGAAGAAGTTAGATATCCACAGTGACCGATGATCTCGTTCCGAAGAAGACGACGGACGAACTCACGTTAATACGAATTCTACCCCAATATTCTGCAAGCCGGCTTTGGTTGTACTCTCGGGGCTTGATCCCGATACTGCCGATTCGTAGGCCCCAGGGGATAACATCTCTGCAGAGGTAGCTAAACATTTGATTAGCGGGCGACAATGGACAACACCATGTGCCTGTGACTTACGCGATTGGAATATGCCACTGCTGGCTCCTGATACCTGACTAGTTTCGCGCCGAAATTTACGTCTTTGGCTGCTTGTATGTGGACTTAGTGACAGGTTAAAGCCCTCATTATGATGGCTCGGGTCTGTAGCGGCATAGTTTACGTGTATTTGGGGTCCCTTGCCATTTTCCCGGATGCTCACCACGGAATTAGAGGGCGACTCTGTGGTTTCATAGACCGCTGGCCCAAGCACAGCTAGTGGCAATGGAACCCCAAGATCTGTGAGAAGCCTCCTGAGTTGGCCGATCTCTGCATACAGCTTACTGGTCTCCTGGAGTAAATTTGCTTCGTTCGTCCGGAGCTGTAGAACCTCTGTTTCGAGCGACTTTATGTAAATCTCTTTGCGCTCGCGATGTGTCCTACAGTTGATGGGATTTCAGCTTTACTGAACCACACTATCGCATCACCCCAGCCCCGAGAGTGACTTCCACCACCCATTCGCAGATGACTATCCACTAACACCACAACTGCTAATGACGCAAACTGATAATAACAGGGGACATACCGTTGAGCCTTTCGAACCTGCTCTCTGCGCTTCTGGGATGTTGCTTGGTTGTCATTTGCTGACGATTCTGGGGTCTCTCCAGCATCTAATGGAAAATCTTCAGTATGGGACGCCACCTACAGCGTTTGGTAACGAAGCAAGAAGATAATTGAATTTATAACTGAGAAACACGTTTAAATTGAAAGGAGGGGCAGATAAGAATTAGAGCATATCCGCAGCATAATAGCACCTAAGAATCTCGCGAATGAAACGGGAAGGAGAACAAAGTCGCATATCCGTAACGACTACCTGAAAAGACAACTTTCATTTCAGCTCCGTCTATCACAGCAACAAATATAAAAATTAAAAACATACCCTTAGGAGGCCGAAAAGCTCGAAACCCAAACTTCTTCATTTCTAAATTAGATCACGCCTAACAGCTCGAACGTAAATGTATAATAATTAGCTCCTTCACAAGTATGAGTTCTTACAGAGTGGCATTAGGATCACCTATGTCAGATAGACAATTAAAGCAACTTAAGCCTGGACTATGATGTAAGAATGTTAGAGAGAGATAAATAGTAATTTACAGTAGATCTGTCATGGGGTTCAGGGAACCCTTAAATCCCGCTATTTTAGACCCTAAGACGTTAGTGCGGCGGGTTAGGGTTAGTCCAAATCCCTACACTCCCATGCACCTCGGTCCTCTCCACCTTCTAAAACCGTTTCACCTCATCTCCAACCCGCTTCACGCACAGCTCCTCGCTCGCCTCATGCCCCTTTGGTCCCCTCCTGCACCCTCCCGCATTGTTATCGGGATCGCGACTCAACGTGAACGAAGAGAGGAAAGAGGTCTCAATGTCGATCTGTCAGTTGCTGTCGCCTACGGTTCATCGCAGCAGCAAAGTCACCCTAATGATCCTCTCCAAGGGTGATTCGGGGGTGGAATGGTGAGCATCAACATTGTGCTATTAGTGTGCCCCATAACAAAATCGGGTGTCCTACACCGCCTGTGGTAGGCTGACTAGTTATTTGGAGCCTGAAACTAGCTTGACAAGACAGAACCAATACAGAACTTATCCAAGCACAGAATTTCATTATTGAGAGGTCGGTTCTAGCGAACCGTCCTCATACTGTAATTGGCCTTAACACATTTGCCACGGACGTGAATGTTCAACGGCTTAGCATGCTAGAAGAGCTACGAGCCTAGAATTCTAACAACACGAAACACCAAACGTTTATGGCTATCGCCCAGCGTTCGCGATTGCTAGCAACGTTGTTACACTGAGCGGAACCCCTTCGCCTCCCTGTTTCTACCGGCTCCCCTTCCTTGGCCGTTCCGATTTTTCTGGTCAGATCTGTCGCCGTCGGAGCCAGCCGAGCCTTGTGCTCCACTAGAAGGCTTATTGGCCGCTGTGGCCGTCGCAGAAGCTCTTCCTGCTGACATCGAGGTCACGAACCCTTCTTCTTCCTGGTTCTGGCTCCCGTTACCGTTCTTGTTCCGCGATGGAGAGTTACCAGAGTTCCGCGACGGAACGACCTCGAATTTCGTGCAGTCGTCTTGAGCTCCTCGCTGAGCCACAGGCATGTTGACGGGCTGGTGGTTCCGGGCGGCGATCATTGTGCAGGCGCGATAGACTCCGGCTGGCAGACCGCCATCGACCACAGCTTGCAGGAGACCTTGGCCGTTCCCGGCATCGTCGATGCCCTTGAAGAAGGCGAATTTCGTCGGATCGGGAGGAGTGGTAGACTTCAGCTCACCGATGTCCTGCACCGTGATGTGACAGTGGCCAATGACGTCCCCGTTGTCGTCGAGCTCTTGCGGCGCGGTATAGTAGTTCGTGGTTGGGTTGACGAAGAAACCGGCGTTAAGGTGTACCGTCTGCACCGAAATGTTGAAGGTGGTGTCGGCGGGGACCTGGTCGCCCGGTTGAGGATTCGTAATCATCGCAGAGATCATGTTCTCGCTTGCGGGGATCCTGCCCATGGGGATGCCGTTGCAAGACCCAGACGTGATCTGCATGCCGTTGGTGAGCTGCTGGCCCGAACAGAAATTGACGAAGTTTGCGTCATCGCTGGCGCAGCATTAGCAGTCTGCCTTGGACGTGTCCGCTAGGTCCGGAGAACTCACGTTTCTGAGGGTGCTTGTCCTGGTTTGATTCCGTCCGTTCCCTCCTCTTGACCCGTGAGAGCGCTGGCGCTCTGAATCGTATCACGGTTCAAGCAAGTCGGCTCCGTTTGTCTCAAGACAAGATTAGTGCCAAGCTCGACCTTGGTTCTGGAGAAGTCCATGGCGGCGCCCTCGATGAGGCCTGCAGATGCAAGGAGCGCTACGACGACGGATGGAGAGAGCATATTGAGGGATTGGACGAGAAGCAAAAGGTCCGGGTCAATCGGTTCCTAAAGGGCGTTAAATAGTTAAGCAGTATAAGAGGTGAAGCCTAAGATTCAAAGAATGAAGTCAGGAGGAAACGCAAGAAAGGAAAGCGTGCAGTTGGCATAATAAGATTGTAAGTTTATCCGTCTGTACTTATAGGTTTTCCTTAGCGATAATTTCCAAGTTGTTGAGAAGAACATCAACTCTGGCAAGGTTCCTGGCGATGGTGGGATCTCAAACGTCTTAGTATCGCATCCAACGACTAAGAGGGTCGGAGATGGCACAGTCTCGTTAGAAAGGCTCCAAGGCTGTCGTCTCATCATTGCCATTTGGACCTTCAGGCTTGTCCTGCTCCGTCACATAGATAATTCGGATGAATTGTGACAGGCGCCGACAAGGGATCTAACCACCGTTTCAGAGATGACACTGATTCCAAAGAATTGATTCCAGAAGTTCGGGACTAAGAGGTACAACTAGGCCCATAGTTCCATTAGAGATGGTTGCACAGGAATGAGGGCTTGACGTGGCGAGGTAGTGTGGCAGCAGAGGTTCTTTATCTTTAGCATTTCGAATCAGCGGTCTCTTGCGTTGGTTTTTCTCTAGGCAGGTATGAATGATGAATCGGAACAATGTTGTTTAGACGGTCACGTTTTTTTCAATTACACCTATTTGAAATCTTTTAATCGTAATATGAATATGTCCTGTTTGGCTTCACAGGGGCGATCCTGCTAAAAGGGGAAATTCTGATGACATCCTTCTCAAGCACTGATTGAGGGTAAGATTCTAAGTGATGGCCAATTTAAAGGCATCATTAGCCGGTCTCTTCGGATGACGAGGTCCGTACTACTGAAGTCCTAGAGCGATAAAACGTGGCGCATGATGGGAAGAGTTCAACAAGACACCACGCTTCATCTTTGCTGGATGGGGTCGTCGGAAACGATTCGCGATGGGATGCTACAGTATGTTACTGCCAAGATGATACACTTGGTAGCCCACAAGATGTCAACACATAAATAACCCAATTCTAATCAATCAAGAAGCAAGAAATGCACTTGGAGGCCTACTAATTACCTGATGTTTACCTTTTAGGCGAAAGTTGACTATTTTCCACTGTCATCTTAGCAGTATCATCTAAAATTCTGTACCTTCTCTAGCGCGAGCTCTTCATGCATTCATTCGTTCATCGATTTCCTTCGAGTCTTACGACTCCACAATTGCTCGACAATGTTTCCATAATCAGGATTTCCTAATTCAGCTAGACCCTCGGTAGCCATAATCACGAGTCTTCATTTGATCGCACGGGTGTTGTTTAACCTAGCTCTAGGTTCTCGGTAGGGACTCCACAAATGGCTCGGGCAATGGTTTCCATAATCAGGATTCCCTAATTCAGCTAGACCCTCGGTAGCTGTAATCACGATGTATATTACATGTGTTCCGGCCCAACTGCGAGTTTTGCTAGTTCGCGAGTAGGCCGGCCCAACCACGATTTTTGCAGCTCGCGAATGGGCCGGCCAGTTCACGAGCTAGCTGGCCTGTTCGCTCCTAATTACCCCTCTTATTCTTTTGTCGTCTACTTATGTCTTCACCTCCTTAGTCATCTTCTCCTCATCTCTTCCCTTCCTCTTTAGGATCAGCACCGCAACCTGATCTGTCATAAGTGGCGCCACATTCGGCGCCCATAGACTTACAACCATTCCTACTCCGGTGAAGGCTAGAGATGTCAAGAAAACCGTCTTAAACGCCGCCACTGCCGCCTGCTTATACGCTTCCCGCGTGACATCCACAATCGCCTGCGTCGCGCCCGGAACAACACCCACCATGGCGCTGCCATCGCCTCCCGCCGCCAGGCCCGCAAGCAAGTCGGTGAGGCTGTCAGCAGGGAGACCGGCGTTGAGAGCGGCGGGAACGACTCTGGTAGCAATGGTGCTACTGAGACGGTTAGACAGCACGACGGTGTAGATTGTTGTCGCGAGGGTGCTGATGGCCGAGCGGACGGAGCCCGCAAGTCCAACCGCCGTTCCGATCTCCTTCTGGTCCGTAATGCACATGCCGGCGAAGACCAGCGTGACGCTCTCGTTCCATCCGATGAAGAAACATCCAGTAACCAGTAGCCCTATCACAAGATTCATGTCGTCCGGCCCTGCGGCCGCGACCGCTGCAAGTAATCCGCCTCCGGCCGTGATGACGAACATGGTTTGATATTTCGTATGGCCTATCCATTTGGCGAGGGCGCCGCCGACGATTTGGCCGAGAGTTATTGTTCCGGGAACAATGCATGACATCCAGCCGAGACGGGTGCCGCTGACGCCGTACACCGTAGCAGCCATCTGTGGCCAGACGATGCTGAACGCATAGTACACGGATGCGCCGATGGAGAGCAGCAGTGTGGATGCTGTCCAGCCCTTGTTGCGGAAGATGTGCATTGGCACGAGGGGCTCTTCAAGAGGCATGTACGTCTCGTACAGTGCGAAGACGACGAGCGTTACGGCACCGATGACGATTGGCGCGATGACCGCGGCGGATGACCAGGGGTGCAGACTGCCGCCCCACGAAAGACCGAGGAGAAATACAATCATACCACCCGTGAAGAGGAACGTGCCAACGTAATCAAAGTTCTTCACGGCGGCGGCGCGGCTGCGGCGCGCATTGAGCATGTCGAAGGTGGGCGGGTGATAAAACATGACGTAGGATGCGAGGGATAGGCTGTTGAGGATGATCATGATGTAGAAGCACCATCTCCAGCCCCCTGCCCCACGGCTTGCAACGGATTGGGCGATGATGGGCGCCAGACCACTGAAAGGGATGGCGTATACATACAAGTACGCATTGCCGAGGAAGCGCCATTTTATCGGGACGAGCTCACCTAGAATGAAGCTGAACGAAAGCTGCGTCGACGCGGCGATTCCAACAATTGTAAGCCCTCCGATCAGAACATTCACGCTCTGGGCTCTCGCGCTAACGATGCAGCCCACGAGAGCGAGAGCCTGTCCACCGATGAAGAACCATCGCCGACCGAAGATGTCGGTGAGGCGTCCTACGAGCAGGAGTCCGACGGCAAGGGTGAGGGTATATGTGAGCGCCACCCAGGTGATGTTTGGGCTAGGTCCGATGTCTGCGTTGATGACGCCGAGGAGAGGCGCCGCGAGCGCAAAGCCGCCCACACCGGCCATGACGCCGAGCCCGACGGAGAGCATGGAGCCAAGAAAGTAGGGGCTGCGGTAGTATCCGGGCGGCAACATGCGATCATCGCTTTCGACGCCAGAGGTCGTAAGCATGTTGCCGGCGGAGTTGGAGGGCGAGGCTTCAGGGGGTGTTGGAGAGGTGCTGACGACGTCGCCGAGGACGAAGTTCTTGTCGGCCATGGTGTCGACAAATGGATCGATTTCAGGTTGCAGTGTTGAAGAAAGGAGTGCCCATAGTCCATAGATGGCGTGCTTGCTTCTCATATATTCCTCAAGTTTATCGCCTGAAGCTGCAGAAAGGCACCTACTCCTGGCCAATAGCGAGTGCAGGAAAACGATACCCTGCTCTAACATTGGGTGCTAGACTACGCGGAGGGGGACGCTAACGATAGCTACTGCAAGTGGGGCGCGGGGAAACAAGGGGCAACCGGAGCGCTGGAAACGCTATATCCTGTCATAGCAATTCAAAGTTTATGGATTTCCACGAGGGTATGTTCTCCTTTCATCCGATATCCTAAATGCTGGGTCTATCTAGACCCTGCCCTATGACCTTCCCCGCATCACTTGCTTTCGCTTAATGCTCCCTGGAATGGGCCCAGATCCATGACCATCAGGTCTTTGACCGCTGGATAGAATGCCCAGTGCTCTTTTGACTATATTGCCAGGTTCGTTTCAATACACCACTCTCAAAACGGGTTAGCACATAGGGAATACTTACATGCCAATACTCATCCGCCGCTTCCCTCGTCGGCCATCCTTGCACGCTGAGGACCATTGCCGGATCCGTCCTCGACACTCCCACGTGATGGAAGACAGGCGCAAATGTCCCGCAGTGGAAGATCCCTCGCAGGTAGGCGTCCAGGGAAGCTGCGAGTGCCGCCTTGTTCTCCTCCGGACACCGCATTCCGCCCACCATGTACCAACCAGCAACCGGCGTCGTCGCAGGACCTTCCGGGATGTCAATGGAATGCGTCGTCGTCTCCCTGTTGGACGCGAGTTGCTCGGAGGAGGCGAGTTGTGTGTCGCAGTCGAGGTCGGTGAGGCTGAGGATGGCGCTGGTCTCCTGCGTTGGGTCGGGTCCGCTGCGAGCCTGACGGTGGACGTGATGGTTAGTAACCTCGCGCTGAAGAAATGGAGTCAAGTTAGTTGGCTGCTTTTCTTCGGTGGCAAGGGAAAGGCTCAGCACATTCTCGACGACGTCGTCCCCGCCGCGTCGAACGGAGAATTCGAGGATACGGCCGGGACCGTTAGGGACTTTAGGCCAGATGAGAGGGAAGGTCATGGTGACGTTAATAATGATGTTATGACCTATTGTACAAGTAACGTTATGCAATGGCCTTGACACACGGGATCTTTGGATAGTTATAGAGCTAGATAATGGATTTATTATCAGATTTTAAAGTAGATCAGAGTAACTGTCATTCGTTTCATTGCATTTCCGATCATTTGCTTCTAAGACTGACAATATGACAATCATTTCCCCTTTGTTTGCGGGGATGTGGAGATAGCGGATAAGGATTCCCATCTCCACTTCCTCCACTCCCTCTCCACAATCTAGTATATCGACGGGTAACGATTTCCATCCCCACATCCCTACATCCCGTCCTCCACTCTATCTCCACTACACATCAAAGTCCCCTGTTGGAGCGCTAATTACCCCATGGGGTCAATTATCTAGTATCATCGCGAATCGAATAAGACATGACATAGGCCATCCTTTTCCAATCTCTGTCCCTAACTTATCCTTATCATCATCGTCATCGTTATTGCTACCCCCTAGTACCTACTACATCACTCGTTTTTTCCCTCCTTCCGCCACATTCACCCTAAAAAGAAGAAAAAACTAACTATGGGCTCCAACGACCTGCACGACAAAGTCATCGCCCTGACCGGCGGCGCCTCCGGAATGGGCTACGCATCAGCCGTTCTCCTCGCCTCGCGAGGCGCAAAGGTTTCCATCGCCGACATCGACGTCGCCGGTCTGGAGCGCGTAAAGGCCGACATCGAGGGCGCCGGCGGCGTCGTGATGACCACACAATGCGACATCCGCGACAGCGCCGCCGTGAAGGCGTGGATCGCTGCCACGGTGAAGGCATGGGGCTCGTTGGACGGGGTCGCGAATATTGGCGCGGTGATCGGGCGCCAGATTATGAAGGATACGGTTGCGGAGATTGAGGATGAGGATTGGGATTTCGTCATGGATGTTAATTTGAAGGGGTTGATGTATTGTATGTTGTGGCCCCATTTCCTTTTTGACCGCGGGATAGAAAGGGAAAATGGGAAAATAGAGAAGATGAAAATTAAAAACTGAGAAACTGACGGGGTTATTCAGGCCTTCGCGCACAAATCCCGCACGTGAAGGACGGGGGCGCGATTGTCAACTTCGCATCGACGTCTGGTCTTGTTGGGCATCCGCTGAATGGAGCATAGTAAGCCCCCCTTCCTCCCTGTTTCCTTTCCTCCCTAGTCGGGTCGGCACATTTCACTAACGAAGCCACAGTTGCGCCTCTAAGCACGGGGTCATTGGCTTGTCCCGCGCCGCCGCTCGAGAACTGGGACCTAAAGGCATTCGCGTGAATTGCATTGCGCCGTACGTCACTCATTTTCCATGTTTTCCTTTCTATCTTTGTTTCCGTCCCCGTTTATCCACCACTAACACACGTAACCCCTCAACAGCGGCCCCATTGACACGCCGATGCTGCGCTCATCTGATACTATCCGCGGCGAGGACCTGACATTCGACATGCTGTGCTTAAAGCGCATTGGACAGCCTAAGGAGGTTGCAGAGTTGGTTGCTTGGCTTCTCTGCGATGGCTCGACGTTCATTACAGGAGCGGTGAACGTTGTTGATGGAGGCTGGGTCTGCTAATATGTCGCATCTAAAGTCTAGCTTACTAGCTAAGCTTGCTAAAGTTTCTAAAGGAGGCTAAAATTTAATAAAGAAATTTCTTAGGCTTAACTTATTATATAGATAACAGCTAGAACTTAATGTTTTTATTTAGCTAGTAAAGTTCTATAGCATTATTAAAATTATTTTTTCTTATATAGCTTATAGCTAGGGTAGAAATCTATATGAATCTAGGTTAAGGATATACTAAATAAGAGCTAACTCTTTATATAGAGTTAACTTACATAAGTTAGGGGTATAGTTACGTTAGGAAGTCATTATAAAAATCCTATTATATAAGGTTATATAGGGCACATTATATAATTCTAAAGCTAACTAAATACTTTAATAATAGCCTTGCTTAATTACTTAAATAGCTTGTAATATTCTATCCTCTTTATTAGAGTCTTAGGCTTATGTTAGTAGTAGTATGTTGCCTTAAGTTAAGTTAACACGTTTTAGTGTTTTTACTAGCAACCTGCTAAGGACAGCGACTCGCTTGTGAAATACGTTAGAGGAATTAGAAGACCCTCTTTGTATAATTAGGTTAACATCTTCTTCTACTCACACTCTTCCTTCTAGGCCTTAATCCTAGCTCTCTTAAGCTGTTTCTAGCTTAGATCTCTCATTTCAAGCAGACAGTTTCCTTCGAGATGTTCTCGAGATTACTGTTTTAATCAAGCTTCGTGCACTGAAACACAAAGTTACAATCCCCGTCCTAGAGGGTTACACGCTGTATGGAATTATGGATGAAACGGGAATCCTTAAGGAAGGCGAGATCTTTTGTATCGTCGAAGTTGACGGAAAACCGAAAGTCATCACTGGAAAGGAATTGATCATCACCCGCTCTCTAGTACTTCACAAAGGCGACATTCAGACAGTGACAGGCGTGACCGTGCCCGACAATTCTCTGTTGATGAACCTTTGCAATTGCATATGTTTCAGCCAGAAGGGTAAACGAGACCTGCCCAGCAAATTGAGTGGTGGAGATCTTGATGGAGATCTCTACCAAATCATATTCGACCCCAAGGCGCGACCGGAATGGGTATTTCCCCCAGCAAACTATCACCAACCCACTCGGATCGAGTTAGATCGATCCGTTGAACGAAAGGATATGACGGACTTCTTTGTTCAGTTCATGGCTACTGATCAACTAGGCCGAATTGCTGTACGACATAAAGTTCTTGCGGATCAAAAGGAACATGGCGCCAGGTCCGCATGTTCTTGTACAGAATAACAAGCCACTAGAATTCGATTCTCCGCCTGAGCTGAATTGTTTCAAGACGATGATGATGTCGCAGGATATAGATACTATAGGAGTGAAAAAATCATAGGGAAGCTATACCGTGCCATCGATCAGCGTGAAGTCTTTGGAAGCGTGCAGAAAGAATGGCTACTGGCATATTTGAACTAGGTACGAACGATCTCGGTCAGCACTATACTTGAAGGCGTTTGGAATTACGTTCAGTATCGATGTCAGGCAATACCATGGAAACACCACCTTGATCAGGCTCGAGGGATCCGGGATGAGTATGCGTCACCAGTTTCACTCGCACCTCATTATGCAACACTCATTAAACTACTTACTAATACCTAGTATCTAGATACGAAGGCTGCGTCACAAATATCTCCTACGGATACAGTTTGCAACCCTCGCACGCCATCAGCGAGCATGAGGTCTTCGTCGGCAATATACTCGGCAAATTCGGTGCCTAGAACAAACGACAACATGAACTCTCCACCAGCATGAAAGAGCGCTTTAATGACGATCTTACCTATATCGTAAACTGCATTGTCAAAGATGGTATTGCGAGGAGCGAGGAAAGCTTGGCAAAAAGTATCGCTTGTTTGAATGTTGCATTAAGAGGAGACAACGTATTCGAAGACTGGCGGGGAGTTGGTCAGTTTTAGGTACGTGGCCGCGGCTCTGTGCTTGAACGACTTGGGCGCTGCTCACGCCGTAATGAGAGACGAAGATGACTTGAAGGGGAGGAGCCATGCAACCAAAATCATGATTTAGAGAACGAACTTATCTGGAAGGATCATGGCTAGTAGATAGGTACAAATTTCTCAACAGCAAAGACGATATTCTCCGACATATATATAATCTAACAGCCTTCTAGTATTCTAATGGCTCTATGATATCAATGGTCCCGCCTCTATATCGCATGGTAGATATTTACATTAGTCACTTACACACAGCGACCGAGCGGTTCTTAGAAATTCTCCAAAGTCGGATTCTTCTTCAGGTACTCCCTAATAAGCGCTGTCGTTTTCGGGGGAACACCAAAATTAACCCAGTATCCCTCTGCAGATTTGCAAAAAAGAGTGGGAGAGTCTACAGATAACGCTATTAGTTTCACGAGAGGGTACGAAGTGGAAAGCCTCTTACATCGATCCGGTCCACCTTCCACCTTCCCCATTCCCATCACAAACAATTTCGGCGGGGCTCGGTCGCCTCCGCCTTTCACCTGCTCCTTGAGGGCGGGACTAAAGTCTAGCCCTCTCCATGCTGCATTCCAGCTCGTGAAGTGGAAGGAATGATCGAACGGTTCACAGACATGCGTTCCCTGACCGCGGCGAACCATTTCCCTGGTGACGACCAAAGTGATATCAATGTACTTCTTGTCAAGGGCGCTGTTATATGCCAGCCTATTCTGATACGCGAGCTCGCTGAGTGGCGTAGATGGATCCATACGAAAGCGGGCAGTGGAAAATAATAACGAGTTGTGGATAAAGGCATCGCGATTTTCAGTCAGTTCTGGGATGCGGCCACGTACTAGAGACAATGTATTATATCAGTAAGGGGACAGAGATGAGATAATTAATAGAACTTACAATTCATGGTTTGTGACAGAGACATGGTCCATGCTGTTTTATGGTGCATTCTCGAGAGCTGTAATGGTCAGTACTTATTAACGCCTATCATTTTTAGCATTACGAGACAGACCTTGAGAAGAATGCCAGTGATGATGTCGTTGTTAGTTATACCAGGATCGGCCCCGTACTTCTCAGCTAATGCTTTTGAGTGTCGTTGACGCAACGAGTCCACTAGAGGTTGAGGGAGAAATACGATGAATTTGTCTTCTTTAGGGTGCAGGATAAAGTCCGGGAGGAAGGCTAGAATGACAAGGGGATCCTCCATCTTGCCTCTCACTCTCATCTTTCCCTTTCTCACCACCTCTTTCTTGCGATAGTCGGCGTACGATTTCTCGTTGGGAAGGATGTCGGTGTCGACTCCAGCCATTGGCGGAGGCGCCTCGCCTTTGATCAGCCCTAGCCAGGCTTTCATGATATTCGCTAGCCCTAGCTGATCCCCGAGGACATGTGGGTAGCTCACAGCGACAACGGTTGCGTCGTCAAAGAGCGACATATGGACGTACAGCATTGGCGCATCGTGCGGCTGGCCTTTCATCTCAAGCGGCCAGTCTGACGGCCTGAACGATTCCTCAAACGAGGTGAGAGGAGGAAGAAGAGTAATACCATCCTCAGACGGAGTAGCTTTTGGCAAGCCTGTATTCTTGTCTATGGGGTAGTCGAATTCCTGGGAAGTCCAATTGAAAAGGACGTACTTCTCCTCAAATGTACGCGGGAGATGATACTCCAAAAACCCGTCCTTGGGCCGTATTACCAGTCTTGCTCCTAGCTTCCGCCAATGGTCTTGGATAAGGCGGTCTAGGCCATTCCTGAGAACGTCTTCGTCTAGGCGATCATGGACGACGAAAAAGGTCCGCGTACGGATGTTGTTGATTGGTATTTGTTGGTCCGTTAAGGGAATTTGAATTATATCCATTGTTGCCATTAGGAATACTTTCGTTCGATTTAACCTCAATTCAATCCAAGGGGCTACCGCATATATATCAAGAGAATAAAAATAGCGTGGGCAATCTCACGTCAGATATCCAAAACGATAAGTAATACGAATACGCTACGGGCGATCTTGGCACCGAATTGGGGATGAAGCGGGCCATGATGGAAACTACCAGGGAGCTTAAAGCTATAAACGAGTACGAACCTCGTGGATGCCGTTTCTTTACTCTGTAGTCGCGTAACTCCTCCTTGATAAATTATTATAGCTTGAGTTCCAGGGGATCGCGGAGCTTTCGGTGTTGGACAGGGGTGCGGGGAGTAAAGAGTAAGCGCAAAGGGAAGGAACAAGATATTGTCTCATGTCAGCAAATCAACTGTACGCACAGTAATTTTACGACCAGCGGGGCCATTTAGCGCCGTAAATCACGTACGAGTATACTGTCTTGGCGCGAATTTCGCCTTACCCGAATTCGTCGTATTCGGGTCTGTGGGACAGAAAAATAGAAGCTCTCCGTACTTTAATTGAACGTCGAGGCTAGCGTCGTTAGCGCCAACCATCCATATATACAGCTACGTTTAACTCGACTTACTGTGGTGAGTACTATTTTTACCAAAGGACATAGCTGCCTTATGACCACTTCCCTAGAAGCGGAGTTACTAATGTCTCCACGGTCTGGGGAGCATGCTCATTCCCTCTCGGGTTTGCAATGGCTGCTGCTTCTCTCAAGAGCCACGGGCATAAGTAAGTCCCCCTTAACTGGTCGTTGGGCAAGAGAACGACGAGTACTTTGCCGCCGATGCTGACATTAACGGCTAGCGTTTAGGCTCCTGTTGATAGCAGCCAAGGGGCTCGCAAGTGACCAGCGGAATGGCCTGACGTTCTATGAGTATATCGCCTACCAGGGTGTGCGCGACTACCAGCGTGGCCTGAGTGCTGTCGGCATCCAGAACCTACTCCCATCCACGTCCAAAACATGCAAGAGCTTCGCTAGAAAGCATAGCATCCAGAGCTCGGAAATCCAACTTCCAAACGGGGCAGCGGGCCTCTGGCTCGGCTCGCGCGATGCGCCACGCATAATCGTCTTCTTCCATGGCGGCGGGTACATGAGCCCTATTCTGAGCGCTCATATTTCTATGGCCTTCGGCTTTGCAAAGCCCTCTAATCAAGATGTGTCTGTCGTGGTTCTCCAATATAGTAAGTACACTCCGATAATAGCCAAGATTGTCAAGTTTGATTCGAGCATATGATTTTGATAGGTCTCGCATGCGAAGACGCCAACCGTTATCCTAGTCAGCTGCAACAAGCTGTTTCGCTGCTTCAACATCTGCTTCGGGTGGAGAAATTATCACCGTCGGCAATTACCCTGATGGGAGACTCAGCTGGTGGCCATCTTCTGCTTGGTCTTCTCCTGCATCTGAGACATCCGAATCCGCTTGTATCACCGCTTGAAATTAAGGACCAGCTTGGTGGAGCCATTTTTATCTCTCCATGGGCATCCCTGAAATCGTCAGCGGAGTCGATGCAGGCCAACCAGCACAGAGATATTCTGAGTACCGCTGCTCTCGACTACTGGGCACAGAATTTCTTAGGCGATTCACCTTCGGATGCCTGGAATGCTCCGTTGACGGCTTCAGCGGAATGGTGGAGCGACTTACCAGTCCATAAGATACTCGTTGTCTACGGAGAGGACGAGTTGTTACGAGATGACATATCCATATTATGCGAAAGGATAAAGGTACGTGGAATGTAGAAGCCCTTGAGCACATTCAAGCTGACCAACGCTCGTAGACTCATCATGCGAAAACCACTGTATTCATATTACCCCGGGAGATCCATGTTCATATGGTTATGAATCGCTTTCTACGGATCAATGCGCCTTGCCAGTCAGAGAAGACGTTTGTCAAGTGGTTTAATGATAACCTAGGACTCTGAATTAGGAGGGAGTTATATTAAAGTGTAATTTTAGATTTTGCTAGTGCATATCTATAACCCTCTTTGCAATCGGCGGCTGAGTTTTCTCACAAGGTTAGTAGAATCGCTTAGATATATAATATGAGGCGTTGAAGGGTTTCTATAGCACCATTAATAAAGTATCGGAAAATGTAGCCTGACAATTAGATAGGGCGCTAGGGTAGAAAATGGAGTTATGGCCACTCGAGGCTATCGCTAGAGCGGTGGGGTCGCGCTTAGAGCCAGACACGCCAGGCTGCTACTGCAAGGCGCAGGGAGAGTGCCGATCCGCTCCGGCCGAATCACGATGCCAGAGGGATAGGATTAGGTCTAGCCATTTGATGCTTTTTGTGTATAATTTAGCCATGTCTGATGCTTCGGCTGCCGTGTCAAGCAGGATGGTATCCGGGTTTAGGGCAATAATAGTGTTGATTAGAGCACGGCGGGTGCTAAGTCGGGTGCTATAGCGTTCTATCTTAAGATTGACTTGTAGTTTGAACCAGTCTTTAGCGCCAAGATCGGGCGAGATTAAATATGCATGTGTAAATATGGAGAAAACAATCCAAAGGCAGATAATGTATGCATTCCAGTCCTTGATAGCGGCCGATGCCAGCGTAAGGCCCCATTAACCAATGATGCATAAGCGGAGGAGATAGCGAGAGACGGTGATGATCGCTGGGGAGAGCGAATATCTAGTAGGTTTTAGAGGGCGGTTGAGCAGAGAGTTGATAATAGTGCTATCGCCGTAAACGACTACGCAGTTGGCTGTGTTCATGTGCTCGGCAACAACACGAAGACGGGTATACTCGCTTTTCTCCTCAACTAGGAGCCGCTGAGGCTGCCTCCCATAGAGGCAGGAAACTACGATCCCTGTCGCGGGGTTCAGCAAAAGGAAGGCAAAAGAAATCTATGTTTCTAAGAAAGCGCTTATAATCAGTAGCATAATCAAGACAACATACCCTATAATGTTGGTAGCTAGGTAGAGGAGCGGCTTCGTACGCCACAGGTTAACAAGAACATGACGCCATTATGATTGAGATGGTACTAACCTAACACTAGGATTGTAGCAGGACACGTAGATGATGTTAAGTTTTTAAATCTACATGTTAAAACCATCACTAGCTATGTTATTATAGTAGTTCTTAATGTAAATGGTAGGATGGCTGTTAAGGACAAGGCGTAGGGTTTTAGGACTACTTGCTAAGTAGCAATTGCTATAACGGCTATTAAGCACCTTAAGAGCAACTATATTACTAAAGTAGTCTAGGTAGTAGGCACTACTACTAGTAGATTTATCATTAGTAAGTAGTAATTAACTACCTAATAGGGTAATTCCCTAGCTCTAGAGTAGGACTACTCTAGTAAGCTTAAGGATATGTAATTTAAGCTAGATTTTAATAAAGTTAATTAGAGTAGATAAGGAATACCAAAATGGGGGTAAAGGTTAGAACAAACTTATAAAACTTTTAGTACAAAACTTGTTAGAATCAAGTCTAGTAACAGTAAACAGGTTTCCTTTTCCTAATTAGAGCGTTATGGCAGAAGATATAGTGTTTAAAAGGTTGTAGTTTAGGTCCTAATTGCCTAATTCGGCGAATAGCCTAGCAGAATGCATTACCTACTGCCTTTCCTAATTAGGGTTTTTCAAAATTAAATAACGAAGCATCTTTATAAGGGTCTAATAGTAATATAATTATAATATAATAATAAGAACAATGGATTATTAGATGTCTAATATACTATCCTTCTTCTTCTCTTTACTTTTCTACCATTATATATAGAGATATGCTAGTATATTCATTGTGTTTATAGGGAAAAGCACGCTAACCTAATCAAGGTTATTTAAAATCCCCTTTACTTAGGCCTAGTTCTATAGTCATTCTTACATTAACAATCCTATTATGCTGCTTGCAAATTCCTATAAAAAGCTAGGACAACCCTAAAAATACTCTAACCCATCTACTATAAAGAGAGCAAATAGAGAAAATACTTTACACTAGTATCATTAGTGTAATCGATGGCTGTTATATAGGGTGAGGGTTAGGTGGCAGAAGCGTGAGTCTTGTCGCTTAATTAGGCAGGCGGTGGCGGTGGCGCTAGCGCGTGCACCACTACTAAACCTAATTAGGATTATTTCTACATTTAAGCGNTCGATGGCTGTTATATAGGGTGAGGGTTAGGTGGCAGAAGCGTGAGTCTTGTCGCTTAATTAGGCAGGCGGTGGCGGTGGCGCTAGCGCGTGCACCACTACTAAACCTAATTAGGATTATTTCTACATTTAAGCGAGGCGTGATACCTAATTAGGATTGTTACAACGTACTAACCCTAATTTGGATTATTACGACGCGCTAATACTAATTTAGATTATTACGACTATACATACTTCTAGTGCCAGCACCAGTGCCACCGCCAGCACTAGTGCCACTGCCAGTGCTAGTGCCATCACCCTTCTATTCCTGTATAATTAATTAATTATAGCTAGCCGGCCTAAGAAATACTATAATGCCCAGCAGGCTGCAGCTGCTAAGCTAGCTAGGGATCGCATATACTCTCAGCAGCGCCAGCGCCAACAGCAATCCTTGTCTTAGAACGCCCAGTTCATCCTCTACAATCCAGCACAGCAGGATGCACCTCCTCTAACAAGCCTAGCTACTAGCATACAGAGCAACCTTAACCTACCAACACTAGATGACATACAACCAACAGTTAAGCAAGGCATTGTTATATCACAAGGCCAGCTACAGCCTCAGCAGCTACAGGTAGTGCCAGCGCTAGCGCCCCTACCACAAACAGAGGAGAGAGAGGTTGAGGAGGTAGTCCAGAGACTTAATGTACAAGATGAGGTCAATAAAGAGCGTAAGGCAGCAATTATACTACAAGCACTACGACAGGAAGGTGAGGAAACGACAGAGAGGCAGTCGATTAGTAGGTGAGTAAGGATAGAGAGCTACTTACTACTATTGTCTATTATGAGTTCTACTGCTAACCCTTATGCCAGTGCCACCGCCAAAGCCACTCCTAAAGCTACAACCACTGCTAAAGCGACCGTTAAAGGTATAGCCTCAACTACTATAGAGAAGGATACAACTACAAGACAAGCAAGTGTACATAACGAGAACGAGATGTCGTGGAATGTTCAAGGCGATAAGGAGTCTAAGGTCTAAAGCCAGATACTAAGTGAGATGTCCTAACGTCTACAGACAGACGCTAGAAAATCTATCATCTATGCGCAGTTAATTGCCAGCTCACAAGGGAGTGGTACTAAGAGAAAGCAGCAGTCTCTACCACTTATCCCAAAGCAGGCTGCCATTACCAACTGGCTACAGGAGATGCCAAGCACACCTCCTCAAGCTACCACGCCTACTAAGCAATCTCCTGTTATTAGCAGTGGCGCTAGCGCTAGCACAAGCGTTAATAGCAGCAGTAGTGTTAGCAGTAGTAATACCCAGAACCATGTTAGTTATACAGAGTCTCTAACGATACTCCACTAGGGCCTACGAGCACAAGATGGCGAGATGCCTCTACCAACTGCAGTCCAGGTGGCGCAGCAGCTATGGCAGTTCCATAGGTGTATAGAAGAGCAGCACCAGGATCGAGAGGAGGAGCATACACAGGCTCATAAGCAACCTAGCTCCCTACAGCACACCTGCTACTCACTACCACAGGTCACCACCCTATTAGCAGGTACTAACATAGACATAGACAGGAGCCCCTTAAACGCTGTGCTAGATGTGCTATGCCAACATAGGCTTATAAAGCGTAGAGAGCATGAAATGAGAGGTCTAAATTAGCAAGCAATGTTTGAGGGAAACCTAAGCGCCGCTACATGTACCACCACCAGCACTACTACTGCTGCTGCTACAGCCCCTCCTGCCTAGACCCTATAGGGTCTCTGCCTAGACGCACACTATAGCTACAGCCAACATAAGGCGGTGCTAGAGACAAGCTTTGATGTTAATAGCCTGTGTGCGTTTCCAACAAGCCTAGCAGTAGCACGCCAGGGTCTAAACTAGTTCCCACAACAGTACCAGCCGCTCAACCTTAGCAGTAGCGTCTACCTTAGTCTCTAGGTGCCGAGCCTTAATCAGAAGGGTCGCGAGGTGCAGTCATGGCAGCTGCTCCACTAGATCCAGCACTTCTGCTTCAGGGGTGTTATCGGGATGTCTAGCCTACTACTCTATATCATGTTCCCACAGTACAACTTCATCTGTGACCTTAATAGAGGTAGCAGCAATGGCGCTAGCGCTAGCGCTAGTACAAAGGATAAGGTTATTACGCTAATGAGGTAGGAGGATGAAGTGATGCTTATAGACGAGATCATCCTCCTAGCTATCTACAAGGTAGTGCAGTCAGCAAATATCCTACAGCACTACCCTACATCTGCTGCCTTAATTAAGGCTAACGCCCTTGTAGGCAGCAAGGAGAAGTACGTTAAGGTCTCACACTCGCGCGAGCAGTTCCTCTCATACATGATCAAGCCAGAGCACCTTGACGCTATATAGCAGGGGGTGCGCTAGCGCATTAACAGCACGCTGCAGTTTGCATGCTTCTAGCAGCCGACCCTCTTCCTTAACCAGAAGAACAGCAAGGTGAACTACATAAGCCTAGGCCTCTAGGGGGCCCTTAGGGAGTGGCACGCGCACTAGGCCACTGCTACTAATGCTGAGTTCCTTAACAAGGAGCAGGTCTATGTTGATGTTAGCAAGCAGGTCACATCGCCCTCAGCCGAGCTCCTAGGCCAACAGGATAGGACTCGTCTAGCAGAGACCTTCCTATACCGCTAATGCTGCCTTAAATCCTTCACTAAGCGGTAGAAGGCCATAGCTAGTGCTAGCGCAACAGCCAGCGCCAGCGCCAGTGCTAGCACCAGCGCCGCAACTAGTTCTATGTTTACCTATGTGCCATATATGTGGGCTACCCTCCGAGACGCTAGCAGCCAGACAGTTGTAGCTGCACCCTCAAGCTAGGCGTTCCAGGACAGGTACGTCTATAGCCAGTTCTATAACCTAGTCAAAGGCCCCTTTGATGCTGCTAAGGTCTACATCTTCAACAACGATAGCCTTAAGACCATCGCTCTCGACCTAGCCTACGTCTAGAGCCTCTATAAGGTTGGCGGGGCCGCTGCCTTCTCCTAAAAGGCCTGCCTTACAAGCTACCTCTACAGTAAGACGCGTGCGCACGTCAACCTAGCCGACTGTAGGTCTAAGTCGTATAGGACGCGAGAGGAGCACCGGCTGTCGCTCTATATAGTAGAGGAGATCCTCTGCCTCTAGCAGACCTAGGAGAAAGCGCCAGTGCCTATGCCAGTGCCAGCGCCACTGCTATACTATGTTATCCCTACAGCTGACGTGTTTGCCTTTATAAGGGCCTAGCTCAACAAGTATTGCCTCCTGTTTAAGCATGTCCTTGCCTAGACAAACGAGACGCACTTGCTACTAGAGTTCATTATGATGGTAGTGGCGCTCCAGGCGCTCTGGTTCAGCTATAGTAGCGCACAGCTGTCGCGGGAGGCACTCCTGTATAAGGACTAGTAGAGGTAGATCAGCTAGGATAAGCTAGTTGTCCTTAAGGGGCTAGGGATAGCAGAGACGATCACAGCACATGGCATCAGCTGGTTCATGGCCAAGATCAACTAGCAGACGCTACGGGTTAGGCCCCCGCATAGGGACTAGATGCTCGCTAGTAACATGCTCATCTATAGACAGTACTAGCAGCGCTAGCGCGCAGTACGAGACCTACGAGATGTATATATCCAGCTTAGACAAGCTGATGAATGGTTTGTCCAGCATTATATTACTAACCATAACGGCGCTAGCGCTCCATTAGGCAGATATAGGAGTGTGCTAGAGAGGGTTGAGGCGTAGCTAAGCTTCCTCTATAGGCTCAACCTTAACCAGTTTAACCACGATGTTGCTACTGTTATGGCAAGGAGCCACAGGGCGCACCCTAAGCTTACACAAGACTATAGAGTAGCACGGCTGTCGCGTCTAAGCTTCTGCTTAGCAGGGATGGGCAAGCTATACTTAGTTAATGGCTTCTAATCACCACCACATAGCATCATGGGGAATAAGGCACGGTTTACTACTAGTAGTGCCCTTATTAACTTTCTCTTTGATTATGATAATGGCGAGGTACAGGGTAGCTAGGGGAGGATGACATACCAGCTAATATACCAGAGGACATGTAAGATGGTTAAGCGACGGCTTAGGGAGGAGTGGCGGCGGCGCTAGCAGTCTAAGTACAAGAATCTTCTATAGCTCACGCACTAGATCCTACTACATGCAAACAGCACAACCTTTCTCAACCTCACAAAGACAAACCAGAGCAAGGGTCTTACTAGACAGACGTCTTAGTTCTCAGCGGTGTACTAGGAGTCAGCGTACTACACAAAAACACAGGTAGTAGGGTAGCCAGAGGGCAGGCCACAAAAACTTAGCTACATCATAAAGAGGGCACAGCAGGCAGTAACGTTAGCTAAGATACCTAGAGGGGTAGACCCTACGCTAGCGCCAGTGCTGCAGCCCTAATTATACAAATGGGAGATCTCTACACTACAGACAGCACTAAAGAGCCAGTGCCTTTATCCACATGGTATCAAAGCAGGGTTTATACTTAGGAAGGAACAGGATGGGACAACGGTGGTTACAAGGTGGGAGCATAGGCTACTGCCCCAGCTTGCAATCTGTGATGAGATATGGGGCAAGACACTTGATGAGCTAGAGGAGATATTTGCCAGCATAGTCATAAAGAGCAGTGCTAGTACTAGCGCTAGTGCTAGCCCTTCCTAGCTAGAAGAGATATTATTATAATAACTACTATTATTGCTAGTGCTAGTGCTAGTGCTAGTGCCAGTGCCGCCTGTGCTACTGCTAATTTAGGTTATTATGCCATCTCCCCCCTTCCCCCCCCCTTTCTCCTCTTCTTACTATTACCCTTACCTACTACTACCCCCTCTCGTTACTACCCCCAACCACTTATGTAAGGCTCCTCTTTCAGTAAAAGAGGAAAATCGCAGGCTCCCATTAGCGGGGGCTACCCCTGCCTACCCCTACCTAGCGCGCTTTCTAGTGAAAGAGTTTCTGGTAAAAGAGGAATTTAGAGGGATTTAGGGGAGGGCGGTTGTAGGGTGTTCCTACTAGCTAGGGGCAAGGGTTTAACCACAGCAGAGGCGAGTGCAGGCGACAATTCAAGTAGATTAGGGCAAAGACAGAGGCGCTAGAGGCACAGAGGAGAGAGGGTAGGGAGTAGATTAAGCGGTACCTAGCATGCTAGAAGTGCTATCAGCCGCAGGAGATATGCTAGGTAGCAGATCCTGAGTATAAGGAGAGTGAGTGCCAGTTCCTAGACATAGTAATAGGGCTATGCTACAGGGTGTATAAGCAGGCAGGGGGCAGGAGGTGGTTAAGCAGGCACTTTAGGGTCTAGTTCTCGACGCTGACGGAGTACATGCTGTGGCTAGGGAGCAGGGGCTTGCTTAGGGGCAACGAATGCATCTAGGCGAACTATATAGCAGCTAAGGCGCTAGCTGAGCTAGGGTAGGGCATACAGCTGATAGGGAAGGGAAGGGGAGGAGCAAAGCAACTAGCTGATATAAGATGATATAATGAACGATAATATAACTATATAGCAGTCTGTCCATCTAGCTAGCTGGCTCCTCCTCCTACTGCTACACCCACTAGATTGTGCTTATGTACACTATAAGGTCAAGGCTACTCCTCACCCCACTTAGGACCTCCTCTACGCTATAGGACACTACGTAGCCTATAAAGAAGAGCACATCCATCACTAGGCTGCAGCTCCTACCGTAGGCTAAGGTTGTGCATGCTAAGGCCACCGCCAGTCCATTACACTATATACGGCCTTATGTTGGTTTTAGGGAGAGGAATAGGGGGTTCTAAGGAGAGTAGAGATTAGCAGAGAGCAGAGAGCAGAGAGCAGAGAGCAGTAGAGCAGAGTAGTAGAGGCAGTGCTATTAGGCCTATAGATTCTAGCCATTATCTCGGGCGCCTCTAGGAAATCCAGAAATCGGACCGCACGGCTGCGACGACAGCAGCAAGGCGCACGAAACGAGCCCTTGACCTGGGATTTATTGCTACCGTAGGCGGAGGGGTAGCGTTCGGCCACTATCCTAGGCGCCTCTAGGAAATCCGGAAATCGGACTGCACGGCTGCAACGACAGCGCCAGGCTGCACGAAACGACCCCTTAACCTAGGATTTCTAGCTACCGTAGGCAGAGGGTTAGCGTCCGGCCATTATCTCAGGCGTCTCTAGGAAATCCGGAAATCGGACCGCACGGCTGCAACGACAGCGCTAGGTCGCACGAAACGAGCCCTTAACCTAGGATTTCTAGCTACTGTGGGCAGAGGGTTAGGATTCGGCCATTATCTTGGGCATATCTAGGAAAACTTAGGTTNGGCGTCTCTAGGAAATCCGGAAATCGGACCGCACGGCTGCAACGACAGCGCTAGGTCGCACGAAACGAGCCCTTAACCTAGGATTTCTAGCTACTGTGGGCAGAGGGTTAGGATTCGGCCATTATCTTGGGCATATCTAGGAAAACTTAGGTTGGGACTACTACACTATTTAATAAA